>VKOC01026042.1:0-30102 GCA_009364415.1 Spea multiplicata
TCTCCCTGCTCGGTCTTGGTGCCGGCTTGTAATGCAGAGCGCCGGAAATGACGTCATCTTCCAGCGCTCAGCATTACAAGCCGGCACAGAGACCGACCTAGAGGGCTCGCAGAGGAGAGAGAGGGGCGCCGAGCGGGTACTGACAACTTGGTAAGCGAAAACCACTCTGCGTCCTCTCTCTTACTCTTTTTTTTTTTTAAAAATGGCTTGGGGCGGCAAAGTGCCGCCTGGAGCAATTGCCCCACTCTGCTCCATTGTAGGGCCAGCCCTGGCCCTGTATATATTTATATAATGTTATCATATCCCCCAAAAAATAGTTCATGCCCAGAATCACTTGTGTTGTTTTGTCATAACAAAAATGTCTGCTTAAGAATACACTATATGACCAAAAGTATGTGGACACCTGACATCACACCTTTATGAGCATTCTATTCCAAAATCATAGGCATTAATATGGGCTGATGAATACTATAGCCGTTGCTGCCGCCCAAGAGTGATGGGAGTTTGTGCGCAGGGCTTTCTTCTGTCTATTAATATGGAGTTGACACCTTTGCTGCTAGAACAGTCTCTATTCTTCTGGAAGGGCTTTCCACAAGATTTTGTATTGTATCTCTGGGAATATGTGCCCAATCAGCCAAAGGGCCATTTGTCAGTTCAGGCACTGATTGTGCACAAGAAGACCTGGCTTGCAATTGGTGTTCAGTGGCCTTAAGGTCAGGGCTCTGTGCACTTGAGTTCCTCCACATAAGACTCATCAAGCCATGTCTTTGTGGACCTTGCTTTGTGCACTGGGGCACAGTTATACTGGAACATGAAAAGTCCTTCACCAAACTGGTGCCACAAAGTTGGAAGCATACAGTTGTAAAAAATGTCTTTGTATGCGGTATCATTAAAATTACCCTTCATTGAAACTAAGGGCCTTAGCCCAAACCCTGAAGAACAGCCCTAGAATATTATCCCTCCTCTACCAAACATTACAGTAGGGACTATGCACTCCAGTAGATATGTGTCCTTCCCCGTCTGAAACCCTGCTGGCTAATGACTACATGTTCACGTGTCCAACATACATCTTGCCCGAAATCTTTTTTTCCTGGTGATTATATTTGGAACTGCAAGTAAAACACCAAAAGCTTCTGGCACTACAACATTTCCAAATCATAGTAACCCGGTTTTAAACATAATAAGTAATGTATATTATATTTATGAAATATTGGTGCTATTAAAATACTTCAATGTGGAATAAATGTAAAGCACAAAAATCCACAAACGGGGAGAGCACAGCCTAAAAAACATAAAAGGCATATGCATTCAGATTCCTGGGTTGCTGCTAGAATGATCATAATCAATAAATACACAAACGAAACCAAAAAATCAGAGCATACCATAGAATAACATTTAAAAAAGAACTTTCTAATGCATATATATCGGCAGGGCCGGCCGAAGACTTAACGCCGCCTGGGGCGAAGTTTAAAATTGCGCCCCCCCTGCCGACGCCGCGGGGGGGGGGGGCGGCATTTTAAACTACGCTAAACGCCCCCGCCTCCGGTACTTACCTTTAAAGAGTCCTGCGGCGAGTCTCCCTGCTCTGCCACAGTGCCTGCTTGTAATGCTGAGCGCCGGAAATTGCCGCCACTTCCGGCGCTCAGCATTACAAGCCGGCACCGAGACAGAACAGGGAGGGAGACTCACCGCAGAGGAGAGAGAGGGGCGCCGAGCGGGTAAGCGAAAACCACTCGGCGCCCCTCTCTCTCTCTTCCGCTTCAAAAAAAAAAACTTTGGGGCGGCAAAGTGCCGCCCCTTCTAAAGTGCCGCCTGGGGCAATTGCCCCAGTCGGCCCCATTGCAGGGCCGGCCCTGTATATCGGATTTCGTCACACTATATGGCCTAATATTTCTTAGCCCCCGCTTAGGACCCTAAGTTTGGCGAGTTCTTTCTCATTTGTCCAAAGAAGGCTTTGAATTGCTTGAGAGTTCCTTTTGGGTTAAAATGCAGTGCAGTCCCACTAATGTAACTCCTTGGTAAGCAATATATCCATGAAATATTAGATAGGGCTCGCCAAACTTTGGGCACTATGATGTAGTGGCGGGCTAAGCAAAATATGGCCATATAGTGTGATATAGTCTCCAGTATTAGCTGGGTATGCACTAAATTCTTTTTGCTTTGTTTTGGAACAAATGTAAAGTAAAACTTAGCATGTAAATTAACTACTTCCAAATCAACTAACCTATTTATGAATCAGTTTGCAAACTTCTGATGCTAGTTTTTTTTTTTACCAAAGCATTCCAGCAAAGCCTGGACTGAAAGTTTGTTGAACAACAAAATGATTTTTTGGAAATATAATTTTATGTTCTTTGTTTTACACAGTTTGGATGGTACATTTAATTTTGTAAAAATAATAATTCTATTCTGAATCTATGGTATTGCTTAGAAAAATATTTCATATTCTCTTCTCTACTTTTGTAGTACTGTAGTTTACTCTGTGCCAAATGTTAGTACCATGGGGGGCTTTAGGTTTTCAGGGCCCTGAGTGGAACTCTTCTCTTCCACATACTTAGGGTAGACCCTAAGCCATTGCTTAATCTGCATAAAGAATAGTGCCATCTCTGGTTATTCATTGTGAATTTCACCTTTTATGGTTATCAGAAATAATTTAAATGCCAATTAATTAAACTATTGCCTTTTTTTTTTCTTAAACTAGACTGGAGACGATGCTGAAGGTTCGGCCAGTGGTGACATTGGAAGATTTAGAGAAATAGTAAGCAGCATTACATCACATATGTTGTGATTCCTGTTTATCTGGATATTAAGCTATGCACATTGGAAACATTCTAAAATGGATGTACCCTTCGTATGTTTCGCTGAACAGCATTAAGAAGACCTGTACTGCCTATGATAATGCATATGACTCTTGAAGACTCCTTAGTTTCTAAGTGAATGGGCCAAATACTGAAGAGTATTTTCTTTCGAAATTTAGATTGATGCGGCAGAATAAATGTCATGTTGTGATGGCCATTCATTTATGCCTTTCTTAAAGCTACTATTCAAACCCTCTATCATAGGACATTGGTCAAACATTAATTAGTTACCAATCCACTACATCTTTGGGCTTGATTACTCAATTTGTCTTTCAATAATTGGATTTTCTAATGGAAATTGAAATTGGTTAATTTTATTATTTTAAACAATAAGTTTCACAATTATTTCCTCTCCTAAAAGTGTCCACCTGGTCCTCCAGGCGCTATTGGGCCACCAGGTCCACCAGGGCCACCTGGAACCCCTGGCTCTGGCATGGAAGGACCTTCAGGAAAGGATGGAAAAGACGGTGAATCTGGGATGCCTGGACCTCCTGTAAGTTACCTGTGTTTCCTTGTATTGTAAAAGCATTTCTGAAGTAGACAGAAATCTCCTCTGAAAACTGTGAAATGTAAATAAAATAAAAGTGCTATATCACCAGCATATGCATTCAGTTAAAGTGACAATAATCTTTCCAGAGCTGCCCCATCCCAATTTTTTGGATTTGTGAAGCTACTCTCTTAGGGCAAACCTAACTGCTTGCTTACTGTCGAACGATGCTCCTACAGTGAGCAATGCAATTTTACGAAGATTCCCAGTACCATCTGTGAGCCAAAATGGGCAATTCTTACTTCAAGAGCAGTGAGAGAAGACTAGTATGCTACCCATCAACTGTCAGGCAGATAGCCACAGAAACTTAGGTGAATCCCAGTAGATGAAAACTCCTTAAAATTCTACATAAGTGTATCAGAGATCATTAAATGGAAAACCATTAGATATGTATGCTTAGTACATATAAATGTGTTAATTACATCCATTTTGAAACTATGTAAAAGTTAAATACATGATTCTTTCATGTAGACATTATGCATTTTAAAACCCCATAATTCTACAGTGAAAGCTAGAAATCGATTAATGCTGGCAACTGTCATTTTCAAAAACAGGAAGTTTTACTTTCAGGCATAGTGACAAATGACTGCATATGGCAAGGTTTAAAGAAGCACTGTCCCGTGTAGCCCCATAAACAAATAATACGTTTTTAAGTCCGAAAATTTAAAGTACGAAAATTTAAAGAGCATTCTTTACCTGTAGGGAAAAAAATAAAGCATCTAAGTTTTAGGAGCATCCAGGAGTACCGCTTAATGACAACACAGGGATATCATTAGACTTGTGTGTGCCATTCTTGTGTGAGCACTGGACAAAAACATTTAATTTAAATGGATCACTCATATGTATTAAAGTGAAAGCAATGGCCAGTGTGCCCCTTTTATTGGTTCACATCTATGTAATGATGTCCTGCATACAGAAGGTAGCTTTCACTTGCTAAGATGATAAATTGTGCCTTACATTTGTGTTCAATTTAACTGAGCTTATTGTAAAAATAGGTGCAGAGGTTTAGGTATTCTGTATTGTATTTCTCTATGTATCTTTTTCATTAAAAATGCAATGCTGTGATAAGCTACCCACCTCAAATGAAATAATCATGTAAAGTGTATCTTTAATATATGGAAGTATTAAATTAGCCCAAACAGAGAACAATCTATATTGCATTGAACATTTTTGGCTGATTTACAGAAATATGCTTTCACAATTTTCCAGGTGTGGGATGAGGACATTAGTGGTTCTGGCATGGTACTGTGCTGTTTCCAAAAGAGAAGGTCAAAATGTTGTCAAAAGGCAGTATTTTTACTCATGTGTTATGTGCATTTATGCCTATTTAGAAATACCGCATATTGCTTGCCAAAGACCTGAATCATTGAGATATTTTCCTTAATATAATAGTTCATATACATAAATGAACCCAGAGTGTACATTCTTGTATTGTACGCAATATGATATATATGTGATGAGAACACTGCAATCCATGACATAGTATTTCAGAAGAAGCATTTGTATACATTTATTGTCATATGAACTGTTACGTTAATGCTCATCTTTTTGATCATGGTTATCTTTTTTGACTATGGCTTGAAGCTTGCATGGTATTTTATAGAATGGAGATTTCTAATATTTAGGTATGTGTGCCAGTGCATCAGGAACTCTCAGGGTTTTATCCTGAGTCCCCGGTTTTCTGCCCCAATCTCAGGGTCTCAGGGTGAGGTGGTAGATTCTCGGGGTCACACTACTCTTACTATTCTACAGTGCAGTGATGAAATATAAACTGGGAATTCTAGGATTTTGTTACGAGTATGTTAAGCCTGTTATTTCTGCTTGACGATTTCCATGATGATGGGTGTCCTTTTTGCCATTTAGTTAACATTTGATAAGTGACTACATAGAATCTTCACAATGGGGTATTAAATGGTTAATATTTAAACAGTCTCAGGGTTATCCAATTTAGAAAGTTCCCAAGCACTCACGCCTTAATTGTTTTCATGTTTTATCACATACCCTTCAAGACCTTTTTTCATTCAAACATAATAATCGCAGTATAAGGCAGAGGACAATTGCTCTACCGGTCAGCCGGCCCCTGCTTTGGCCCCTAACAATGTATAATGTGCTTGGTGAATTGAAAAAACTGCAGCTTTCTTGCAGTGTGCAGCTTTAGGGAATAATCTCCTCAAATAAATTGGTGCTTTTTTCTCTCACTTTTACTTTAAAATATTCCGCAGTGTTTCTATCATCATCAAGTCCCATTGGGAAACATGTCACCCTCTGCCCCTAAACTATGTATTTACATATTATAGACCTCAGCATCATGGAAAGTGAACAGAAATGCAGTCCCCTCAAAATTGGAGGTGCCTGAAGCAGCAACACGTTCAGCAGGTCTGAGAGGTCCATCATATGATCTCCTTAACCAGCCCATCATCACCAATGCCCTCAAAAGCAGGAACGTAGGGGTGTTTGGTGGGGTAGTGCCTGAAAGTCCTTGTCTGGGAGGTATGCTAGTTAGGCAATGTTCAGTTCTTATTGTTTTACATTAGCAATTCCTAATCGCATATACTTTTTATCATTTAGTGAAGCGTATGTCACAATTGGCATAGCAACTATTTAAAAAGGCACAAACTGTCACAATTCAAAAAGGGTAATAATTACTATGTTCTCAAAACAAGTATATTATAGCAAACAAAAAGTGAGAAAAAGCTACGAGACCTATTGTTTCAATGCAACCTTTGTTTTGTTTGCAACTTTAAAACTCCTGCTGTGTGGGAGTTTTTACCCAAATGGAACTTCGGAAAGTTTTACGAACAGGAACTCTTTCACTACATACAATGGATGTGGATGACCCTGAATATCTTTTGCATTAGCAGAGTCTTTTGAGTATGAAAACTAGTGTACCTTTTAATGTGGGAGTGCAATCCCAGCACCGGTAAAAGCATGTTATTATTATTATTATCATACCTAATTTTTAACGTTTAAGTGGGAAAAAACGCCTTATATGTATTTATTTTTGTGAAGCTAATAATCATTTGCTGTGTGCGGGCTTGCAGCATTTAGTTTTACTGAATCTGCAATGTTTCCATAAAAATACTGTCTCCTCACTACTCAATTCTGCAAAGGGATTAATGAATAACTTTAGATCAATCATCTTGTGAGTCAGCATGGGCATACTCAAGTGGAGACGAGCCAAACCTTTTGTGGCTTGGGGTTTTCCATGCCTCCCAAAGTTATGAGTGTATCAAGACGGATACATTTTTCTCAGCAGATAGCCCAGCATGGTAATTTGAAGTGTTGCAGAGACAGCCAGGTGCAGTTGGGATTACATTAAAAAAGAGAATGAAATGATGACAACTGAAAGGAATAGGGCAAAGTAAAAGAGGAAAATTCTCAAAACAGCTCAATTTAGCTCCAAAGTTTATCACAAGTTGTTACTCAGTTGTAAAGCCTATTCACTGCCCAGCGAGTTTGCAGGTTAGAGTTTGAAATTTCAGGAAAATCAAATAATGGACAGCAAAGTCAGTGAAGAGCTGCCTTCGGCAGATTATATTTCTTGAGTAACCAGATTTGCCCTGCATAATGGGTAATTAATGCTGGGCGGTTTCTTGCAAGTCATATCAGCCCCTCTTGCAGATAAACTGCTCTTTATAATGCATCTTGCCTTCAGATACCTGATTTCATGAACATACTGCCATGATAGGACCACTGATATTATGTGATTTCACCCTCCATGTACCCTTTTTCTCAAACATTTGAACTATGTTTTCTTTGAGTCAGTTATGGCCTAAGTATTTGAGGTACATTAGGAGCCCTACCTAATAATATAGTGTATGCTAAAAATCTGCCTTTTGGACAACAAAACAATTGCTTCTACTAATTCAATAACTTGCATTATAAATGTGCCATATTTTGTAATTTGTTGTTGATTTTAACTCTGTGTTTCTGTTGGCTGATTTTTTTATTCTAAAGGGTTTACCTGGCCCACCTGGATTAGAGGGAATGATCGGTATTCCTGGTGAAAAAGGAGCAAAAGTAAGTTTAGGGTTATATGATCATTGTGACAAACAAATTGAATGGCAACTGTATTGTATGAATTGATATAAACAACATTGGAAACAAAAGAAAAATCTGTTAAATTAGTTTACATTTCAGTAATATGCAGCCTCATTAAATAAATTAACAAATATACTTTGTAGGCAATATAACATATCACACTAATCACAAGTGAACAGGACCCATAATTTCTTTATATAAAATTCTTCTGATCAGATTGTAAACTTTCAAAAGCAGGTCAATCCTTGTGTACCAGTTTGCTATTGTGTGTGATTTTAAATTATTCCACTGATTGTAATAGCGCTATGGAATCAGCTGTCACTACCTAAATAAATGTAATGATCTGGCCTTGATTTCCATTATTTGGTATCTTGATGATGTCACTTAACAGAATAAATTAAATCCCATGGCTTCACACATTTTGTAATTGACGATCCTCAATACTTTTGGGATAATATTCTGTGGAATATTCTGGGGTCCTATTACATCTAGCAGAAAGCTAACACAGCATTCAAAAAAAGAGTACATCATATCAACAAAAACGGTGGTGATTGTGTCACGGTCGGGAACTGCTTAGTTGCTTCAGGACCTGGACCAATTGCTATTATTGATGGAACTGTGATTTCTATGTCCAGCCATCAGTTTGTGACCTAAAGGTCAAGGGCAGATTAGTTAAGCAGTAGTGACAATGACCCAAAGCACACAAGCACTGAATGGCTCAAAAAAACAAAATTAAGGTTTCTGAAGTCAAAGCCCTGCCTTGAATCTGATTGAGATGCTGTTGCATGACCCTAAAACAGCAGTCCATGCTTAAAAAAAGAAGAGTTTGCCACAATTCCCCCACAGTGATGTTAAAAATGTTTGATTGCAGTTGTTGCCAACAAGGGTAGCACAACCTGTTATAAGGCCAAGGGGAAATTATGTTTTTAAATTAACCAAGGGGATGGCTGATGATTCCACCCCATTTTCTACCACCCGTGCATGTTGTGGTAAGGGTTATTAAATAATCCTTGGGGGTATAATGCTCCTGATGACAGTAGACAGTCCAGGCTGTTTTCTGTGTAGCATTGTGGAGATCTCTACACAGTTGCAAAAAAACTCCACTGGATGTACTATGAAGACACTGTTTTTTTGGGTGGACATAATAGTGCATGCATAGGTTCCTGAAGGACTTTTTACACCTGTCTTTGCTTTCAGCTGAGCTGGTGTGGTTTCAAGCTCAATAATTTCCTGCTCGCCTATAACTATTCTTGTTTATCACCTGCCCATGTCACCAGCTGTACTTTCCCAACAAGTCCTGCTGGTGGAAGTAGAGTTTGTGCTGGGGAGCCTAGCATATAAATATAAAAAATATGATCAATAATGTGTATAGAATTTGAACAAACACAAGTCTATCACTGTAACCAAAGAATAAGAGCTTTCATCTAAGAACTGTTCATTTAGGATTGTTGAACACTATACATTATTTTTATACCCTTTTGCTCTTTTTGATTGCAAACACCCTTAAAATTATGCTATGTTTTTTTTACTGGTGTGTGACTTCATGTCCTGGGTGTAAATGCCTAAAAATGTGCATGGCCAACAAATGAAAAAAAATAGTAAAATAATGCAGCTTGAGCAAAATTTCCTAGTATCCTTTAGTGTTATCTGGCCTGAGCCATATTTAATGTTTAAATGTCGTATATTGCTGTTTGTATTTTTATTCTAGATTAATTTATAAAATCAATCAACCTAATTAATACAAAGAAGCAAATATATGTTTATTCTGTTTGTTTTGTAGGGTGATCAAGGTTTACAAGGTCTACCTGGTCCAAAGGTAAAGACATAACATTACCTACTTTAATAACAGTAAATATGTAAAGAAAAAGGTTGTACACTACCTTATTGTATCTCTTTTGCTGAAGAGAATGACATTGTAAAAAGTATTGTGAATTGTTTTATAGGGTGAAGTTGGATCACAAGGACCTCAAGGACCCCCTGGTGGTCAGGGGGTACAAGGAAAACAAGGCCTTCAAGGAATCAGTGGACCCCCAGGACCGCCTGGCCCACCAGGACCACCTGGACCCGGATATGGATTTGGATTTGAGGTGAGTTTCATCACAATAAAATGATACAACATTTTTATAGCAATAAAACCGCCTTCCTGGGGTCTGTATATGATATATATTTACAAATGTAAGTCTAAGGCTTAAGATGAACTATTACATTTTTTTTGTTCAACAACGAAAAACAAATGTAATGATGTTTACAGATTAGAGTAAGCAATATATATGTATTAAACCAGGGCTCGACAAATCCCAGGCGCCAGGTCGCCATGGCGACAGAGAATTTTGTCCTGGCGCCTAGGTTTTGTCAGCCTCTTACACCCAGAACAAAATTGTGGATGTAAGAGGCTGAGTCACCACACGGGGGCGCTGCGGCTGCTGTCTGCCCAGGAGTCTGGGCAGACAGCACAGGCACTCTGAGCCCGCCCCCGAGCCTGAGATCCCTCACACGGAGTGATTCTGTAGGCTGAAAACGCGGTTGCTGGAAAAACAGCAGTCGACCTTTCAGCTGCCAGCCTCAGGGAAGGGGTTTGTGTGTTGATTGGGCTGACCCACAAACACCCCCTGCAGCTGGCCTGATCGCTCCATGGGAGCGACATGTGGCAGTGTAACCCTTCAATGCCGGCGGCTTTTATGGGGTTAACTCCACGCTTTTTGTAAGGCTCTGCTGCCCGGTGGTCGCCTGGAAGCCCAGCAGATCAGCAACAGCAAAAAACGAGCCCCCACACGGAGCTTTGATGATTCCTGTAGGCATGGAAGCCTACAGCAGTCATCAGAGACTCCCCCCTGCAATGGCTGGTCTACAGACCAGCAATTGCTTCCCCAACACCCCCCCTGCTGCCTGATCGCTCCATGAGAGCGACAGTGCAGAGTTAACCCCTTCAATGCCACAATTGTGTATGACACATTCGTGGCATTGCAGGGGTTAACATTTGTCCCCACAAGCTTGTGGGGACTAAATATCTGTCAATGCTGTGCTCCAAGGGAACATCAGCATCGAAAGAGTTATAAAAAAAAATGAAAAAAACAAACAGCACTGACCTGAAAGTCCAGGGTGCTTCCAGGTCAAACGCTGTGAGTTTAGTAAGTGGGCCAGTGATGATCGGATCCCTCCTGACCAACTGTTAGTTTAAAAAAATCCTGGCTCCTAACTTTTTTACCTGGCGCCTAGATTCACAACAAATTTGTCAAGCCCTGTATTAAACATGCCTTTTAAAAGTAAGTTCTTAGTAATATTATATATATATAATATATATATATATATATATATATATATATTCAAAGCTTACTAAATTTGGTCATGGAATTTCTAAATTATTTTCCAATTTCTTAGGATATGGAAGGCTCTGGAGATGAACGATTAAGAGCAGCACCAGGAGCCAAAGTAAGTATAGAGGTTCCATAAAAGTCCAGTATGTTATTTTGATAGCAATATGCCTGTATTAACTAATGAATTTGCTAGAATGGTTATAGTTTAATCCATAATACCATGTAAAAAAAAAATTTACTGAGAAATCAATAGACATATTACAGCTCAGTGTATATTGTGAAGGAAAAACCAACATCTGAGTTAAAAAATTATGCTTAAAGTTAATCACCATGTGTATTGTCTTCACAAATTAAAAAGGAATGTGAGGCAACGAGGAGACGTCAGGTTTGCTAACTCAATGCCCTTAATCTCCAGTGCACCTGTAAACTATGCCAGTACTTTAATAGGCAGCACTTACGTGCATTTCATTCTCTATATTGAATGCTTATCTAGTTTACTTCAAAAATCAAGAAATGGCTACTAACTAGAATAAAAGAAAACCGAAAATTGACAAAATGTAACCTATGCTGGTTTCTCAGCAGTGGAGTTGTATGCATTACCTTTTCCAAACCTCAATAATACTAAGATGTCTGACTTTAAGACCCAGGGAACTCCTGTAAGCATTCGGTAAGATGCAGTATAGTGAGATATTGAATTATTGAGCACTAAATTGTATGCAAGCCAAATCAAGAACCATGTTTAAACGGACACTTCAGCCATCAAATGCACTTTAATGATTATGATAGCTGCGTTGTCCTTTCACATTTTTGTGGCAAATGCTTGGGGCATTCTGCAGTCCTTCCTCACCCCAGCTAAATAGACAAACGCATCTACATGCACGTGACATACCTAGATCCAGTCGTCTTCAGTGCTGGCTCAGGAAATGCGGGCAGCGGTCGACTCATACTGCTGTCCCAATTTTCAATGGGAGCACTTTCTAGCCGCTGATTGGCTCCTTCAAGCAGCCAATCAGTGGCTAGAAATGACAGACCGTGAAGAAGGAAGGCAACTATAGTAGCAGGGCTACATCTTTTTGTGTCAGGTAAGTGCTTTACTTTTTTTATTTGGGAAGAATACGTATTAATGCACTTTTACAGTGGGGATGTCAAAGACATTAAACTGTCCCTTCAGTGTTTGGTTGGATGTGAAGACATATATTGAGGCCCAAAGCCATGGGACAAAAAGTGCTTCCAATCACCTTCAAACAAATACTTACTATTCACTATGCTATGGGCTGACGATCTATACATGCCCATTTTATTGTTGGTCCATACATAATAGAGAGAGCTTCTGGCTTCAGTTGAATGTTTTCTGTTTAATGTGTGGCTTGAGAAAGACCTGTGTGTCGAAACGTTGCCTGTGTGAAATAAACTCACCTTATCGTTTGAGTGCTGAGCCTCTACTTCTTTAGTTTGTAAATATATATATACATGAAAGAGTCACTGATAAAAGCTTATTGACAGTGTTGCTTTTATATTTTACTCGTTTCATGATGGGGAATAATTCCTCAGAGAGATAATCAATCATTAAGAACACTTCATTGTGTGCATTTGTTCTCTGAGAAATGAAAAGAAAAAGTCAAGAAAAGTTATACCTAACATGAAAAACTACTTTTTTATAGAATGAAATGTTTTGACATGAAGAAAACTCAATAAAGGACATTGGTGCATATGAAAAAAAATGAAAAAGAAAATGGGAAACACAAAGAACTGGCTTGAATTATAGTTGAGGAAATAATAGAGGTTTATACACAGGGATGGCACATAAGTACAATAATAATGTAAAAGGGTAACAGGTCACCTATTTCTTAACTCCAACTTTACAGTTTGTGCTTTGCTGACTGAATCAGGGATCAAGGTAACTATGATTTTCTAAACCAAAACAGAAACCAAGGACAAACTCAAGATTCATCATTCCGGCTCAAAACTACTTGATTGCGTTCTCATTTTAAATATATAAATAAAGCATTTGCCCTTATATTCTGGTTTCTTCTGCAGAGAAGATAATGTATCTCAGCATCCAGCCGACATCCTCTCTCTCTGACTGGCTGCTTGCAAAACAGTCCTGTAACATCTCAGACAGTAGACTCAGAGGTGCTAACCGCGCGTGGCTTCATGTAGGCGTCATCTGTAATGCAATTCTTCTATAGAGAAATTTCCACTTCAGTTGCACAATTGTTGGTTTGGGTAAAAAGTCGGTTTAATAGACAATAAACCAATTAGTCTTTCTCCTTATGGCGGGGTGATTATCAGTTATCTATTATAAGTTATCGTCTATTATTCATCAGTATTACTGATCTGCACAGTATACAAAGAGCACATACTGATAAAAGAAGTATGTATTCAACCAAAAAAGTAGGATAATGCACTCTACAAACTGCGTTGTGTTTCCATCCCTACACTGTTTCTCTTATGCCCAGTGTTGAGCAGAAGCATTGAGTAGTTTGTATTAGGTATTTTTTGCTTGAATACATACCTTTTCTGCAAGCCCGGTGTTCTGTATTCCTTGCTTTATGTACCCAAGTGACATATATATATATATATATATATATATATATACATATATATACTGGATATATATATATATATATATATTTCTGTACACCAATATTTATTGATTGTATGTTTCAATGTTTTTTTTTCTTTTAGGGAGAAAATGGAGATACAGGTCTTCCTGGTATAAAAGGAGAAAAGGTACAGTTCTTTTTCATCCAGAGGCTCTTCCATACTCTTTTATACTTTGAATTTGGTGGTAAATAACAACCATTGGGCCTGTCTAGTCTGTCCATTTTCCTGCTGTAAAAAGACCAAAACCTACTAGGTTTTTGGTCTTGTCTTATAATTATAGACTTATGCCTGCCCCATGTATGTTTAGATTCCTTCTCTATATCTGCATGTGATGATGTATGGGCGGTATTTTGACTTATACTGTCCATCAGTAAGATGTGTCCCAAGACGTCCTTTCAAAGCTTTTGCATTGGCAACACAAAAATTCTGAATTCTGAACGTGTAATCTTTTGTATGGAGTTTTGAATAAAATACAATTGTTTATTTGTCTTGTCGTATCTCACCTTATACCTTGATAAACAAGATGTATGTTGGAGGTGATGTTCTTAGAATAATTCCTGACAAGGTTAATTGCTTTGACACCTTATAACTGTTTTGCTGTCATTCACCAAAGTAAAAGACATAGTATATTTAAAGTATATTGGAAACTCTATATTTTGGAGGAAAGCCCCCCCCCCTTTTCCTTTTTATATTTTCTTTTATTATTTTCCATCTTATCTGTCAGGATGGAAAAGGTCTGCATTATGTTTTTTTATGTAACAATGTTTTATTCTTTCTCTGAAGGGGGATCGAGGTGAACCTGGAGAGGACGGAAAAGAAGGAACTCCAGGACTGCAAGGATCCATGGTTTGTCATATTTCTCCCTTCGGTTTATGACTTAATGCAGCCATGTGCCCATACCCCGAAAAAAAATCTATACTAAAAATCTGTAAACAGGTTTATTGATATTAATCAGTTTATATTTTCGTTACTATTATGTGTGCCAAAACAGTTCAATCAGTAGGATGCAGATTAAATGAATAATCACTACTGATTGCCATGTCCTGATATTTTAAAATACTGACATCAAAGGTTTTTTTAAACTGTGGTACAGCTGAGCTACATCAAAAATATCTGCTGATCTATGTACATATAAATAGTTTAATGCTTACAATGTATCCAAATAAATCAATTGAACTTAAAAAAAAAATAGATCAAACTTGTTCTTGGAAATTTTGAGCCCTGAGCAATTACAGAAACTTCTGTAATAATGCATATTACAGAAGTTTATTACCGAACAATCATGCTGCCCTTTAGAAAGCACATCCGCCTCCCTTTCGTGGTCTTGTCTCATAGAAACAACCCTTTTCACTGTTTTTTTAATTAGATGCTCTTATGGCGTTCATTTTTTAACCAAAGTACTTATTTTTATATGCAGATTTGTATCATACTTGCATACCAAGGACATGGCTTGCAAAGGAATAATTTAGTGCATCAAGAAAGTGTTCATTAGGGAGAAAAGATCATAAGAGACGCACACAGGACAAAGTGTTCCAATTTCAATAGGTCTTCTTTGTATTTATTATAATCATGTTTCTTTTACATATAACACTTCCTGTTATAGTTTAACATATGAATATAAGCCAAAACACATTCTTCAATGCAGACAATGAGTTAATGACTGGCCAACACTAGGGTGCACGCAATGCGTTTATATACTAAGCTACTCAGTAATTAATTAGAGAATTTTTTGTGCTTCCATTTTAGGGAAACAAGGGTGAAAAGGGGGATAAAGGAGCCAAGGTGAGTTGTCAGCACACCTAGACATCTATTCCACGAACAGTAAGTTGTGGGTCAGACACAAACAGTTCACCATAGTGGATTTATCTGTATGTAATGAAGGCCTAGTTTGACTCTTCTCAGCATGAACATTTCGTTTGCTGCTTAAGTGATAAGACCGCGTTTTTCATACTTTTCACCAGGATCACTTTTTTATATCGAAATATAAAATATTGAAATTTGAAATGTCTCAATTTATCAAACCTGTGTTCAAGGCTGCCACCAGGGGGTAAAACCAGGGGCCCAGCTGTCCTTGGGGCCACTCAGGGAGATAAAGTCTCCTTCTGTTTAATTAAAAAAAGCTCTGCACCAAACCACTAATTGGATGGGGCTGGAGGATGAAGAGTGAAGTAGGCCTCAGCCAATCAGGAGAGACAGATACTCTGTCTGGTAATGGAGGGGGTTAATCATTGGAGGCTGTTCGTGTCTGGTAGGTATATATAATATATGGGGGCCCTGCCTGTGTTATTGATAATTACGCTTTATTATTTTAATTAAATGCATAAGAGTCAGTGGGAAAAAAGCAATATAATTATTAAAATTATTTCCAGTCAACCATGCAGAATATTGGTTCATGCAAAACATTTAGCTAATTATGTTTGGCCCTATTGACACTGTCTGTGAATAAGATAAACTTTGCTGAGATTGTTGCTTGTTATCTGCAATATAATTAATTTTGCTACAACTTGGTTAGTAGAATTGTTGATTTGTACAGTAAACAAATCCATTATGTTAACATCTACAAATGCTGCAATTTATATAGGCAGCTTTTTATATTGTTTTGAAGAACTGTATTGATGACATTAGCTATACGCAGAATTTTCCCATTGGTACCGTAAAGAAAGAAAAAACGACATTTCAATAAATATATATTTGAGTTTTTCTACTTTTTATATTTTTGTCTTAAAAAATGTTGTGTTATATGTGAGGCAAATAATTCATTTGAGTGGGAAATCTAAATGGGAAAGAGGGAAATTATGATTGAACGGACATATTGTAATGGTGGCAAAATAGCTTTGCTCATGAATCTTTGCTTTGTTTGTGCCTTGTCATTAAATGATGTTGGTCAACTGTCCTTCACTGCAGGGTGAAAGAGGACAAGATGGTGCAAGTATTGTAGGACCTCCAGGCCCACCTGGACCCATGGTAACACTTCAAGATGTAAGTAAATATTTGCTGACTACAGATATCAGTAAGCCCCCCTATGAGTGAAATGCATTTGGCTGGATACATTTGTTCTCTTTTATATATTGTTTATGTACTTAACACATGTAAACTTATACACATTTAACAGGTAACATATTTTGTCTATGTATAAAATGATTTTCTCTCTCTGTTTTAAATAGCTGCTCTTAAATGACACAGAAGACGTACTGAACATTACTGGCATGCAACTACAGCCTGGGTCCCCTGTAAGTAGACTAGTAAAAAGCATGCACTAGATGTTGGACCCATGTATTTTCAAATGTTTGGGGTTTGTTTTCTCCAGAGGAAGACCATCCACTTACCATACACGTCCAGTTACCTCGAAATGCATTGAAGCAGAATGCTGGGATATAACACAATATCAGTTGCAACATCTCATGAGATGGCCTTGTGAGAGATGCGATTGAGGTCTGCCCTCCATATGCCTTGAATAATTTCACAGTTCAGTAGGCCAGTCCGGGACGATCCTGTATGTGGCACTTCCCCACACAAAAAAATGATTGTTGGAAAGAATATTTATCTCACAAATTTGTTAACTGTATGTCAACTGGAAAAAACTAGAAATCTGGACAAATAAATGATTAACGTATAAATAAATCATATAAGTTTAAATAAATAACTCTTACTGAACATATATGGTACAGCATAACTCCTATCACCATATACTGAGCCAGACATTGACGGTAGTGCAGCCTCTGCCCTATCACTATGCACTAAGCAGACATTGACTTGGTAGGCCTCTGCCCTTACAGGAACCTGCCTGTGCAACTGCTGCCCCTTTACCATCATGCCTGTGCTACCTCTGCCCCTTTACCGCCCTGTCTGTGCCACTTTTGCCCCTTTAGCAGCCTGCCTGTTCCGCCTCTGCCCCTTTAGCAGCCTGCCTGTGCCACCTCTGCCCCTGAAGAAGCCTTCCTATTCTACCTCTGTCCCTTGAGCAGCCTGCCTGTGCTGCCTCCGCCACTTTAGCAGCCTGCCTGGGCTGCCTCCGCCCCTGAAGCAACCTGCCTGTGCCACATCTGCCCCTGAAGCAGCCTGCCTTTGCCACCTCTGGCCCCTAACAGCCTGCCTGCTGCCATACTCTGCCCTGAAGCAACCTGCCTTTGCAACCTCTGCCCCTGAAGCAGCCGTGCCTATGCCACATCGCCCGAAAGCAGCCTGCACATAGCCACATCTCCCCCTGAAGCAGCCTGCCTATGCCACATCTTCCCTGAAGCAGCCCCTATGCCACATCTACCCCTGAAGCAGCCTGCCTGTGCCAATTCTGCCCTGGAAACAGCCTGCCTGGGCCAACTCTGCCCAGAAACAGCCTATCTGTACCAACTCTGCCCCTGAAGCAGCCTGCCTATTCTACCTCTGTCCCTGAAGCAGCCTGCCTATTCTACCTCTGTCCCTGAAGCAGTTCTGCCTGTGCCACCTCCTGTCCTGAAAGCGCCTGCCTGTCCCACCTCTGTCCTGAAGGCAGCCTGCCTTCACCTACTTGTCCCGAAACAGCCATCCTTTTCTACCTCTGTCCCTGAAGCAGCCCGCTGTGCCACCTCTGTCCCTGAAGCAGCCTGCCTTTGCCGCCTCTCGCCCCTTAGCAGCCTGCCCTGTGCTGCTTCCGCCCTGAAGCACTTGCATGTTGCCACACTGCCCCCTGAACCGCCTGCCTGGCCACCCCTCTGCCCCTAAACAGCCTGCCTTGCCAATCTGCCCTGAAATAGCCTGCCTGTGCCAACTCTGCCCAGAAACAGTCTACCCCAGTTACTTCTTCTGAAATCTATTTGTGGTTATATGAAGTAGTAGATAAGAGCCTACTCATTCTCAAATTGAGTAGTGTTAAAATAAGAATGTACAGGGTTTTAACTGTATAATAATATGTGGGGCCCTGGGTGAGTCTCCCCTAGTGATCCCACTGTGTCCCTCCAGCCCAGATGTACCTGCCACCAGCACCTTCATGTGATTTTCACCGGGCCTCCATGTATGACAGGCCTGAACCTGATCTTAACATTTGTGTTCAGTGTTCTCAGTAATATTAGCAATGAGGTTGCTGGGAGAAGCATCATCTGAGACATGGAGGATGTAATTTCAAGATGCAAATTAGATATTGTATTTTTTTATTTCTTCCGCTAAAATGATCTTTTTAAAAAGTGTTACTGAATAAAGTATAAATAGAATGTTACCGTAATTCTTTAATTTTTACTTCAGGGACTTGATGGGAAACCAGGACCACCAGGATTGCCTGTGAGTGTCACTCTTCTGTTTTCATTTTTCATTTCCCACTGACCATGATGTTTTGTTAATGAAGACATGTAATAGTATAACATTACTACCAATAATTATTATCAAAAATGGCGTCAGATTCTTACTATTTGGTATGGAAATTGACCTACAACATTGGCACCACTTGCATTGCTTGTCTAGAGCACTGCGTGGTTTATTCAAAGTAAGAATGTGCCGCTGATATCTACGGTAGTTTCAACTCACCTTTATAAGTGTTAAGAAGTGTCATCACATACAAAAGTCCCTTAAATGTGAAATATACCACAACCTTTACTATATACCAGCAGCACCAATATCTATGTGCTTCCTTCATTCACATATACATTAGAACATATCAGCAAAGAAATGGTGATATGATGCGCTTCGGGAAACAAAATAGGAATTTACTCAATTATATACTGTAGTTTGGTCTCATATATCTCACCATAAACATAAAAAAAGAAAAAACTAATATGGTGTACTATTGCAAAGTTATTCCAATGCACTCACATTCAAGTTGGAGTGCAAAAGACTTATATCCAATTAGAAGTGGTATTTACCTAATCTCTCCAGGAAGTTGGGAGTTAAAAGATACTCCAGTCATTACTTACGTGGTATCTTAAAACCAGTGGTTTAATTTTCTTAATTATAAAGCATTTCCAGGTGTCAGAGCTGGCCCTAGGGCTCTTGAATCCCTTTATTTAAAAAAAAACCCTTGTGCATGGGAAATATGGATAAACCTAGGAATTTTAATATTTCTTGTTACTAAGGTCGTCTATGGACATTTGGAATTCTTCTAAACTCACTTTTTGTCTTCTTCTTCCAAAGGGGCCGATTGGACCGAAGGGTAATACAGGGAAGCCTGGTTCTTCTGGACCGAAGGTAACAAAAAGTAGAATAATTCTGTTACTGCATGTATACTACTTTAGACCTGAAAGGAATGTACATATTTTCATATATCACCACACCTTTTGCATTTTAATGGAAACTTCAGGTACCTGCCACGTTTCTGGATGTTAAAGTAGACCGTTCCAGCTATAGTCTGCCCCTTTATAACATTGTGTTTTCAATCCTCAAGTGCCTTTATTGTCATCTAACGTCATCATCATAGAAACAAATGAGGTCACACACCAGCTTGTGTGAGTTAGAGGACAGTAAGAGAAGTTTGACGACAGTAGGAGAAATGTGTGCTTTCTCAAAATCTAAAGTGCTGCATATAGACAGAATCTGTGTGGACCTGAGGTCATAACATTATCTCTCTGTTGTCAGGGCCTCCAAGAGTAACTGTATCATTGATATCTGTAATATGAGCGTCATATACTCCCTGGCCCCAAAATGTACATAGGCTTATAATGATTTTGGCTTGCCTACCTTTCTGTTCTTTGCAGTCACCAATGGCAAAAGTTGTGCATTTTTCTTAATGCGGCACAACGCCAACATATAGTCCTCCTGTAGTAGAATGTTATTCTTCAATGAGATATTTAGTTAATTCCCCCAGTCCAATGCATACTGTTTAATGTAATGTGACGTAATCTGGTTATCATAAGCGATAATACAAAACATTATCATTTTATTACAAGAGGACCTGCAATGGATGCCTTGTAGTGGTTACTGACTTTGGATTTGTTGTTGTGTGGAGGTTACGTATGTATTTGCACACAACTCAAGCTCGCAAGAGCAGGGCCCTCTTCTCCTTTTGTACCAGTTTATTATTGTTTGCGATTATAAATGCATCCTGCTCACCCGGATTGTAAAGCGCTGTGGAATCTGCTGGCGCTATAAAATAAACGTAATGTAACTTTAATGTAGCATAGTAGCTCCAGAAATATTACTGATACCATGACTAGCATCACTTATTACTATGGTATGGTAAATAATCCTTTATGTTGTTTTGTTATATTGTTCAATGATTCTAGCATTCCAGCCCAAGGGGGCGAAAGCTGTTCATGCTTGGCATTTTAAAAGGTTACTTCAATAGTCCTTGTCCTGAAAGTCAATTCTTCGTAATATGTAACTGCTGAAATCAAGTGGCTTGTCTGAGAAAAGAGTTCATGAAATGCGAGCATACAAAAGAAAAATATAAAAAGTGGAGCTAGAATACAATGCCATTATAAGTGTATTGTATGTACAGAGTTATCGCATTCAGTGTATTTAATTTGGTAAGCGCTGCCTACATGGAATAAAGAAGAGAAACCGCTTGCCATGGAGATCCTGTAAGCAGGCAGAATTTAATTGCAATTGAGACCATGTATATATTATCTCCTCTTTTTCTGTGCTACATTGTCACACATTTTACTGTCATTTAACGATTTCAAGCAGTGGCTTTTCATCCACTAAATAATTATGTGCAAGGCATTTCTAAACCCACTAGTTATTCTTCTACCAAGATGGAACCTTTTACAACGGTTATCTCCAGGGCAGACTAGATCAAATTCTATGTTTCTGTGTTTTTCACTAAATTCTTCCAGCTATAATGCTTCAACTGCGCAAAACAATTGCCAGTGATATTTTTCTTTCTGGGGGGGGGAAATAAGTATCTTTATCCCTGTTATACAGTATGTTGCTTTCTATATTTTTATATTTCTTTTTTTCTGACTTCCTGTGGTTTTGGAAATAGCAATCCTTGATAAGTGAGCAAGCATATAGCAGCCCTTATAGTAGCTAACCTCGAAACCGATTCATATTACCTTATTTATTTATATGATCTCAGCTGTTAAATTCTGAACTGATAGATTGTAAATTCTATTGCGCAATACTTTGCACAGCCTGTAATTTGAAAAACTTTCCAAGGAAATAAGATGTCACTTTTTGAGGGAGGGAGGATAATACCAAAACTAGCTAATGCAAAAGACCAGTTAGTAAACTTATCTGAACCATCTACACTTATTTTAAAGCTAACTTCATTCTTTGTTGTCTTTGAAGTATAAATTCAGAATTGTTTTGAAGCGTTACAATCAATAACTTTTTTATATGCAAGCATTGCCAGAATTTGTATTTCAGCTACACTGTTTATAAATAATGTACTAAGACAATACCAATTTTGTTGTTTATATTTTAGGGTGAAAAAGGAGAACCAGGGGCGCTTATTGCCGCTGACGGCTCTTTGATTTCTGCACTTGCGGTAGGCCAGGGACAAAAGGTAATTGTGTATTGCAGACTGCATTCCCAAATCAATGACAAAGAAACATTTGTGTTAGTTATTCTGTATACCTGCAAAAGTAATTAGCCTTTCTTAACCATGTCAATGTTCAAAAAATAAGTGTATAATTATATATCATAGAAACTTTGTAAAATATTCCATTATCATTTCGTTCCCCTAAAAATGTCACCTGAAGCTCGGGTTTAAATAACATCCTATTATAATGGCCATAACATTGTCTCTTGTATCACGTGTCCTATAGTTGTGTTTATCACCACTGGGAATGTTGTGTAAATATTACATTTCCTAATATAAGAAACATTCAAATTGGTGATTATGTTCTTTGCTTGGCTGTATGATGACATGTAATCTAGTGTAATAGGATCGTAAAGTAGACACTTTCCTGCTTCCTTGAATAGGCAGTGTGATTCTAACCACACTTAATCCACAGCAAAGCGATGCTAAGCAGAGATTTAAAACATTTCTTTTGGGTTAAGAATTCAAGGTCGGTGTAGTTCCATCAAAACTTCTGTATGATTGCTATTCCTATCAGCGGCTTTTCTAATATGTCTAGAGTTTCCAACTGAAAACTGATGATTATGGGACAAAATATTTATAAAGTTTTTTATTTTTTTTTATAAAGGAGAAGAAGGTGCTTCACCTAATGTAGGACCTGTCTCCATTAAGATACTTTTTGGATGAAAAGACATTCATAATATTGAAATGAAAAGCACTAATACAAATATAAACTCGTAACAATGGATTTATACAGCTTTGCAAATGAGATGGCTTATTGTGTTGTTCTAAAGATGCAAGCCTTCATTGTTCTTTATGCAATTAACAATATTTTTTATTTAACACATTTCCTTCCGTTTCTACTGTAAGCATTGTTACATACCTCTGATATGTTTAAATAGCTGTCATTCTTTTTTTGTCAAGGGTGAACCTGGCATGATGGGACCTATGGGGCCAATGGTAAGTGACTGTACGGGGGGCTACTAATAATGCTAAGCAGAACTGCGGAACAAGAATGTCATTTATAATAATGTGCACAAAGAAACTGTATTTGTATCACATAGTGAACTGCAAATCTGTTGTAGATAGTAAGTGTCCAACCTCTTTCAGACCTCATTCTGTTTATTTTATTCTTTTTTCCCAGGGAGCAAAAGGACAACAAGGAGATAAAGGAGAATTTGGTTTTCCAGGCCGGCCAGTATGTTTTCCATTGCATGTATTTGTCTATGCATACATACAGAAATGCGTTGTATATAACATGTTCGTGTTTTTATGGCTGACACGTCTATCCGGTATAAATGGACTTTCTCGACATAACTAGGGCCACATAGTTTAAAATTTAACTAAGGTATAAATCTTACCAATCTGCCTACATCTTCCTTGGCACCTGATTTTAGTCATATTTATGTTATGTATCAGTATTCTAGGCACAATGCCACTTACTAAGTCTGGAGACAAACATTGCAACAGGAAACACAGTTGGCAATTCAACAGCCTGACTCATAGAATCATTGTACATTCTACTCTACACTGAAACCATAGAAAACCCTGGATACATTTCACACCATCAAATCATTTGTCTAACCTCCACTAGACCTGACTAAACTAAGTGTAGACAAAGAACCAATTAAACACACCTGATCTAATTGGTGATTACGCGGTTTCGCCATTCTCACAGCCAGGACTGGAATAATGGAGGAGCACAAAGAGCAATTGCTCCAGGGTCCTGGGGTTCTAACTGGTCCCTACCTCTCACCGGTCCCATGAAGCAGGGATGATTGGGTCCCACAATGTGGGGCAATCATCCTCCCTCACTGATACTGCATGCCCAGGGATGACATCGGCGTGTGGTGTCAGTGAGGGAGCTACAGGCCATACAGATGGCACAGAAATGGAAGGTGTGGTAAGTGTGGACGTGGTCAAGCCCAATGGGTTACTAGCCACGTATATAGTTCATAATGAAATAAATATTACCCTGGCATACATATATGCTAAACCATAAACACCACACAGGTGCCAGAATAATAGGCTCCATTCTGTCTGATAAGATAACATGAACTAAGTTGATCAAAAGTAAAAAATTAGCTCAGTAGTAGTGAAGATGAATTGAAATTAAGTTCTTATATCTGTAAAGTACTTGACGGTACCTAGGATCTCTCTGCAATAGACAGAACTGAGAAGATCACATTGCCCTATGATTGTTAGATATTGGAAAATTGAGGACAGAAAATCCATGTCACGGTGTTTCAGTCTAGCACTGATACAGTAGAATGCTGGAGATTTTGACTGCCTGAAAGCTAGACTGCGTGAGATGCATGCTGTATTAACAACAAAACAGGAGCTATATTGTTTTAAACATAAATTGATTGCAAACACCAATTAAAAATCTATGGGCAATGCATTTTTAATGCTACACAGTTTAAAGTGCTCAATAAAAAAGAATACATCAGATGACTGGCATTAGAAGTAAGTATTAATTTTCATTAAAACTACCAAGTGCAGCATTTTATGCATATGGTCCAGTTAAATTCTGTTAAAATACAATGATATAAAATTAGCGTTGAATATCCACATATAAATACTACTTAATTTGCATAAAGCAGGATAAAGTGTAGAAACATTTGTCTCTAAGGCAACACTCTTCCTTTTTTGATTTTGTGATTTTATTTACACACATTTCTGATATTAAATTAACTTGTGTCCCTCTCTAGGGGATCCACCCTACATTGTGCACATCAGTTCATTACATTAGTAATGCTTACTAGCATGTCTGAACATTCTCTGGGTTTGACCTGGAGTCTCCTGGTGATACTCTCCTCCGCCAGGTCTCTGAGTGACTTTTCTTTTTCCCAGGCGGCGTACTATAAGTGCTCTACTTTCAGGACACTTAAGGCAGCCTGAGGATAGCCTTGCCACATGTGGCTTTGCCCCAGGCAGAGACAAACACCCAGAAGAGAGTGTGCCCTGTGTGGGGCAACCTGGGAAGCACCCAGCCATGCTTACTAGTACTTTTTGCAGTGAATTAATGGAAACCATGCAATAATAAGTAGATGTATGTAAGAAAAACTGAGACCGACGAAATGTAATGTGATTATTATTTATTGTTTTATATAGCGCCATCATATCCCACAGAGCCGTACAATGGGTAGACAGGACATAACAAGTAGTATAAAACATAGCAATTTGTCTTTGACTCAAACAAGCTTACAATCTAATAAAAAACAAATCGCTTAAATTACAGGGTCGTCCCGGGTTGAATGGTGTAAGAGGACAGAAAGGAGAACCTGGAACATCTTTAGTTGTAAGTATCTTCTTTATAACAATATGATTTGAATTGGGAATTATCAAAACCTGAGTTATTGGACATTTATATTTGTAGATGATTTTGTTAATTAAGTTAGTGTATTTGTTGATTCAGAATAAGATGGTGGTGGATTTTGACCTTCCTATTTAATTGCACATATTTTCTTATAGAATTACATCATACAACATTGTACTCGTTGGATGTACATAAAGCAAAGTTAAATTTTAGAATTTTAACTCTTCAGTGTAAGTATTCCTCACCCAGAGCCAACTTAGCCCTTATTGAAGTGGAAATCTTCTGGCGTTGGCCCTTCATAGAGCACAATTAACTAGCTGACATGATTTCATCTCAGCCCAACTTTCAGAATACCCACTGTTTAGTCAACAAACCCTCTGTAGCTACAATAGATGCTACGGTAGTTTAAAACAATGTAGAATGGACTGGCAATAAAATATATTTTTTACCGATATTCCTGAATACATTTTGAAATATATGAATTGTATGAATTTTAGGGTCCTCGAGGACTACCAGGGCCACCTGGACCTCCCGGTCCACCAGTACCTGTTTTGAACATAAAAGGAGTAAGTACATACTATGGAAATACTGAGGGGTTGAGTGATTCATGCTGGTTGCCGTATAATACAAGTATTTCTTTCTGAATTCCGAATAGAATGTATATCCAGTCCCTCCCAGACCTTACTGCAAAATGCCTGTAAGTTCCACAGCAGACTTTGTCATTTACGATTATGTAATGCGGATACTAAACACCCATTGCAATGGGCAAAGCATGCTTATACCTATATACTTCAGAATGCATGTTACTCAAACTAACTTGCATGGTTTGTACGTTCTATCTTATCATGGAACACTTATAATAAATGATATGGAGTTTCCTGGGGGCTAACTACACTACTGTTCTAAAGTCTGGGGTCACTTAGCTGTTTTCATGGGCATTTGTAGCAGTTGCAACATAATTGCAAAGGGTTTTCTAATCATCAACTAGATATTCCTTTAAAAATCAGTCGTTCCCAGTAATTTACAGCATTAACATCTACGCTGTATTTCTGATCCATTTGATGTTATTTTAATGGACAAACTTTTCTTTTTCTTTCAAAAACAAGTGACTCCAAACTTTTGAACGGAAGCGTAGATTTGTTATAATAAAAGTTCTATGGTCTTCCCTTGATATGTTAAAGCATGTTTACTTTAAAGGAATATTCGATTAAGAGGGTTGTGCTTGAACATCAAACTTTTGAAAACTCTTTTGGAGCAGCTCTCTCTTCTTGGCACCAAACTATTGTTAATAATAATCTAAAACCGACTATCTGGAGCAATTTTTATCTGAATGGATAAATATGTCACACTACATGCTGATATTTACATATTTTAAAATATATTCATCTTTGTGTTGCAAATGGACAAGTGTGATAAGAATATATAGTACATTACTTTGCCAGTACAATAATATGCATTATTTAAACTTATGATTTAAATAGAACGCTAACCTTTGATAAAACATTTTTTGACAAACATAAAGTTTTTGATTGTATGATTGTGATTGTCTTCAACAGGCAGATGCAACTAATGGCGCATCGGACATGTGTGGTATGTGTTTACAATATACATTAAACATAGTGTTGTAGAATATTGCAGAAGAAACACAGGATAAGGCAGTGGAAAACAGGGATCTCCAATTGTGATAAACAAGGCAGCGGTGGCAACGACTGATGAGTGGCAGTACATTACAAACTAGAAGCTATAAGCTGGGTAAAGTAAGACGTTAGTAGTAGTGTTGATCAGAGGGAATAAAAAGGCAGAGAGGGAATAAAAAGGCAGACAGACAGTGAAGATAGTTATGCAAATTGTATTAAGTTTAGAAAGAGAAGAACAAGTAGGTCGGCTTGGACAAAGAGAATACAATGTGTTGAAATTGAGTAGAATCAGAAGAAATGGGAGACAACAACATCGCTATCTTCATATTGTCATCATGAAATCATGTATTTGTTTACATCACGCTGACCTATAGAAGTCTTTCTAGAATAATTTCTATGTATTGTCCATCTGGAATTGGTTCTGGGCAGACTAGATGGGCCGATTGTTTCTTATCTGCCGTAAATTTTTTATGTTTCTATAAAGAAGCCTTTAAAAGCTTTGCATTGTATGAACAGGCCTAGGGCAAGTAACTGACTTCAGGTATTATCTGTGTTCAAACAAAACCAAGCTAGCCTGAGGACCTTCTAAATCGTTGATACATTAAAAATAAAATATTTCCGTTTGAGCCTATGCTACCAATGTTGCTTATTTATCAGTGCTGGTGATGAAATGATCACGTGTCCAGATATATGTGAATCATAGCATGGAACCAAGACCCTTTCTATTATTTCTTATTTACTGTGTCTTGTGAGACTAATATACCTTCTACCATCATTTAAAACTGGAAACACAGTGCAATTATATAACCAATCTTTTGCATATCAAAAGTATTTTAAGTAACTGTCTTTGTTATGTTTTCTTTCAGGTCAAAAGGGAGAGAAGGGTTCTTTTGGGGTACCTGGGTTCAAAGGGGAGAAGGGAGATTTAGGACCACCAGGACCTCCAGGCATGTATTATTTTGCGACACTGTCAAAATGTTTTTACTTTCAGAATTGCCCACATTGGCTAGTATCATAACTGAATTGGCTGGCTGGGTAAAGCATAAAACTGGCCATGGTGTCTCCAAAAGAGAATGTGGACAGATGTGTGCCACGATCAAGTGTATATCATAGGTTACTACATGGTACTACCAGATCTTTGATCGACATCTCATAAAATGGAGCTTATGCCCTGTGATAATAATGCACTGGGTTTTTTTTTTATTATGACTGTTGGAACCTGGCACAGGGTGTTGCCAATCACTCCCCAGGTAATTCCAGATTTTGGACTGGATAATAACAATGATGGTAACTTTTCTGCAAAACTAGCTGAAATAGAAATGCAGAATAAGGATGCAAAATTTATATATTATATGCTGCCCATTCTTTGTTTTGTGATATAGCATTGGCATATACGGTACCTTTTAAATAGAGAGTTTAGCTCAGTCTTCATGGTAACAGAAAAATCATTTTCACATTGTATCATTTGGACTCATAGTTCATGCGGATTTCTTTTTTTCTGCTGAGTGAAGAGCAGGCTATATTAGAGGTGTTAAAAGTAAAAATCAAAATTCCCGTAAAGGTCGTCAAATTGTGCTGCTTAAAGGCTTCTAGATTTCTTCATGAAATTAGATTCAGATTCTGTTCATTCAATTAAAAGGCTGATGACCTTGCCATCCTGCGTGACATTTACTTAGAATATTGGAAATATAAGTACATTTTAAGTACTATGGCTTGTTTTCAAAACATGGTATGCAAACTATTTGTGAGCACAGGATTATGCAGAATGCCAGTAACATAAATACTTATTTCAAAGCCAAACCTTTCTGCTTTGTTTCACCTTAACACAAAATATCTAAAATACAGAATAAGTTTAGAGACTAAATTAACGATTCTCAACAAATGACCACCTGACCTTTATTGGATATTCACCATTTCATACCAGAACGGTATCCCATTCAATAAAGTATTGTGCGTCCTTATGCCTCATAGGCTCCCAAACATCATCTTATCAAAATATGTAAATGAGAGATCTCATTCATCTTCAGCGTTTCTACATTTGTTCTTCTGCTTTATTTTCATGATAGCTTGCAGTAGCGAAAACACAGGATCCTCTCAATCATAAACATATGGAAGCAGTCAACGATTCAAGTTTTCCATGCTTTAATAACTGGATTGGAGTTGCAATATGAGCCAGAATTAGTTTTATTTCAGATACATTTATATGATCTCTGATTCTGAGAATTGCTATGAGCCCATCTCTAGTTTCCATGCATAAAAATGATCTCTGAATATGGAAGAAATGGTAAATGTCACACAGTAAGCCTCACCTGGGCCTAGAGATGATTGCTAATGCAGCAGTCATTTCATTAGTAAGTCCACTGGTGAAGAATTGTCTTTATTAACTATTATAGTATTATGTGTTAGGAAATACAGTTCTAGGTAAGGTAATAATATGCTGGATTTATTGCAGGTTATCCCTTGGCTAACCATTTCCTGAATCATTACCCGACTGGCATTAAGGTAACTTTTGTGTAACTTGTGTTTATCTAGCTGTCACGGTGTTTAGCTGAGTTATTGAATATCGTCTCCTTTGTTTATAGTTTTTAGCTCTATAATATGACTAAATAGCTATAAAGCTTATCTATGATTTTACTTTCTGTCACCCTGTTAAATCCGTCAATTAATACAAAAAACAAAAACTGTCTGCGCTTCTTACCCTAATAAAGTTGGCAACAAATATATAAACATAATATAAATGAGAGGTTTTGGTTATATGAATTGGCCAAAGCATAATTAAGCTCACCCGCCACGTCAAGGCACACTCTCAATAGGGTGAGAACCTACTCTCACCTCCTACATAGTGGGCACACAAAGCAGATTTATACTGCTACCAAAACCTTATTAATGTGTTGGGGGAGGTGCAATTAAACCTCCTCCCTATTAACCCCTGGACAGCAAGCTGCAACCAGACTAATGAGGAGCCAACAACCTCAAATATGTGCAAACAGGGAAAAAGGGAAAATGTCGGTGCGCTAAGCTAGTCTCAGGCTCAAATAATACAAATGTATAATACGAGGCCTACCAAACAGGTGTAAGCATGCTGCAAAAACAGTGTATTGGCTGTACCATGTATACAAAAAACAAAAACTGTCTGCGCTTCTCACCCTAATAAAGTTGGCAACAAATATATAAACATAATATAAATGAGAGGTTTTGGTTGTATGAATTGGCCAAAGCATAATTAAGCTCACCCGCCACGTCAAGGCACACTCTCAATAGGGTGAGAACCTACTCTCACCTCCTACATAGTGGGCACACAAAGCAGTTTATACTGCTACCAAAACCTTATTAATGTGTTGGGGGAGGTGCAATTAAACC
>VKOC01026043.1:0-12111 GCA_009364415.1 Spea multiplicata
GCTAGGTTTCCACTTGTTTTTTTTTGCTAAAAACGCCCATAAAAACGCCAATTCAGCCACACAGCGTTTTTTTAGTGAAAAAACGCTGCAGCCAGATGTTAGCTGTTCTTCAATAGGAAATCGCACAATGCCATATCCACTTGGCGTTTTTCTGTTTTGGCGTTTTTTTCAGTCCTCTTTCGCGTTTTACTGCTTTTTTGGGCTCTGTGGCAGTTTTTCAGAATCGCAGGTTGTTGACACTCTGGCGTTTTTTGCAAGGAAATCCTGGCGTTTTTCTCCAATAGAAGTCTATGGGAGAGAAAAAACGCCATGAAAAAGCCATGTGGGTTTTGTGCCTTGGCGTTTTTTATGGCGTTTTTTCCACAGTTACAATGCAGAGGATGGACCCAGTATCTGTGTGTCCTATGAGAAATAGGCTGGAAACAAACAGTTTCACACAAAACAAAGTTCATATTGAATTTTACACCATTTGGGAACAAACATGCCATTACAAACATACCCGACGCATCAACTGGATCATGCGTGCCAAAAGCAACAGCAAACAATTTGCACCATCATTTGGGGCCAATCTTCCGAGAGGAGCAGACATTCGGAATAAAGCATGCCTTACAAACCACAGAAAAGAGACAAAAGGGTCCGCCGGGGCGTGTTTAAATAGTACTCTACCAAGTAAATTACATCAGGAGAGGGCAGATGCTTGCCATTTATCCTAATCCCTTTTATCTGGGTGAAACTTCTAACTTGTAAAGGCTGTAAAAACTGCCTAAGGTCAAAAAAAGCATTTTCCACAGGAAGGCTAAAACACCAGAAAAAACGCCAAAACGCAGGAAAATGCAGTGGCAGTTTTCTTGGCGTTTTTCATCAAGAAAATAACGGAGGACAAAAACCCAAGTGGAAACCTAGCCATATAGAGGAAAGTCCGGTGAAAAAAAAGGTGGTTCTACAAGCAGAGATAGGCCAAAAGATGTCAGCCTGTGAAGCCCGGATTGAAAGTCATGGATTAGTTTGCTCAGGCTCTACAGTCTCTCCTTGCCTGCACTATCCTGCTCGAGTCCAGACCCCTGCAGTGGTGCCCTCTTCCCCACTAACCGAACCCAGCAGACGCTACGGTTACCTCATCCCAGTTATGCAGGTAAACCTTCTCAACCAATGTGCCATACATTTTGTGATGTTCCCTCACCTCTTTCCATCTGCTCTAGGAATGTTTAACACTCTACCTATTAATCAAGGCTATTCATCAAGACTCCTATATGGGTTGAAGCACAACCCAGAGCCGCTACAGACCACATGAGTAGCCCATGTAGGAGCAAGGAAGATGCAGCAGATTATGGCCATTGCTGGGGTATACCAGTATGAGGTTACTGCATAAGCTCATGTACAGATTTCCCACAAATTACAAAGTGATAACACAACATACATTTTGTTGTTAAAATGAATTTATGTATGGTGAAACTATTATAAATAATGTTTCAAAATTGAATAACTCCAAGTAGGGAAGCAGGGTAGTAGTATTTATTCAGCAAAGGGAGAGTCTGCAGGAGAACTTTGGTTTCAACTTACCCGCTTCTCTATTTATTATCAAGGGCGAACACCAGGGTAGTAACAATCATGGTGGCAGGGGTTGCAACTACGACTGGCTCCCCCACTTATGACCACTTTTCTGCCATTTTAAAGCAAGAATATATACGCATGGATTTATGTAACAGTGAATGAGAATGTGTTAGCATGATTGTGTATGTATATGTTTGAGGGAGTGTGAGAATGACTATATATCTAAGTGTGTCTGGGTTAGCAAGAAAATGTATGTGTAAGGCTCTGTGTATTAGCATGACTGGGTAGGTGTAAGTGTGTTGATTGGGATGAGTGTGTATGTGTAAGTCTTAGTCTTTATGTGTTAGTGTGAGTCTTTATGTGTACGTTTAAGTGTATCAGCATGAGTATGCATATGTAAGTCTGTGACAGCATGAGTGCATATGTGTAAGTGTGTGTTAGCATGTGTGTGTATGTGTAAATGTGTTAGTATGAGAGTTATGGGTAAATTGAAGAAACCACTGTGGTACTCTGCAGAAGTGGCCAAATTAATAAACAAAAAGTTAGCATTTAGTAATGAGTCATCTAAAACATGTGAGTTTACAGAAGACTATTTTTTACTTGAGCAATAAAAGTAAATAAAGACAAATAACACAAATAACTCAATGAAATAGTGAAAAAGTGGTATACCAGAAAAAACTGTTAACTAATTTATTTAACCAATCATTGTTACTCCCAGAAGACTGAAGGTTAGTGGGCAACTATAAGACAGTCAGTCTTACATTAGTAGTGCTGAAATTAATGGAAACAATGTTAAAGGATATGATTGTTGAAGATCTTAAATCACATGGATTTACTTCAGGGAGATCATGGCAAATATTACTGAATTTTTTTTACCAGTTTGATTGGGTGACTAAAATAATATATCAAGGTGAGGCAGTAGACATTACTTATGTAGATTTCAGTAAGACTTTTGATACTGTCCTACATAGAAGACTTATCAATAAACTGCCATTTTTGAGTTTGGATTCCAATATTGTTGAATGGATTAGGCAGTGGCTGAGTGACAGACAACAGGTGATTGTAGTCAATTGAGCATATTCAAAGCAAGTAATTGTTACCAGTGGGGATCTGTACTCGAATCAATTATCCTTAATATTTTTATTAGTGATATTGCAGCTTGATGTGAGGTACAGTGATACGAAACAGTAAGTGAATCCTTTGGAATTACCTGTTTTCCTTCATTGCTTTTAAAATGTGATCTGAGCTACATCTAAGTCACAAACACAAATAACATGCAAACAATAGTAATCTTTAATGGCTTTATTGAACACACCCAATTAGCATTCATATTGCTGGAACCATTCCAGCAGCTGCAGATCAGACCTGGACAATGTTCAGATGGCACTCCTTACAGAACTGCTTAAGCTCAGCCATATTCCTGGAATGTCTGGTGTGAACGGCTCTCTTGACGTCATTCTACAGCATCTCTAATGGGTTAATGTATAAGGCTCTGGCTGGGCCACTCAAAATGCATCTCTTTTTTCTTGAAAGCATTGTGTAGCGGATTTACTTTGATGTTTAGGTTCATTGTCCTGCTGAATACACAACTTCTTCTGAGCCTCAGGTGGTGGACAGCCTCCCTGATAAACTTCATTGTCCCCTTGATGATGGCAGGCTGTCCAGGCCAAGGGTCCCTCCGCTATATTTCACCATTAGGGGTTTGCAGTGCCCTATTTTGAAGAGCAGCGGCTTCCTCCGTGGCTTCCTCATGCTACAGTCTCTATGCCTCTTCAATGTTTTGCAGATGGTAGACTCATGAACATGAAATGAGATGTTAACCAGTTACATTTATTCCTTCAAGCATTTAGCCATTACTCTAGGGTTCTTTTTTTTACCTTATTGAGCATTCTGCGGTATGCCCCTGGAGTCATCTTGACTGGGTGCCTACTAGGAAGAGTAGCCACAGAACTAAATTGTCTCAATTTATAAACAATTTGTCTAACTGTGAACCGATGAATATGTAAACTCCTTGAGATTACTTTGTAACACTTTCCAGTTTTATGCATATCAACAATTCCTGATTGTAGGTCTTCTGAGATTTATTTTTTGTGAGGCATGGTGTTACCTCCTCCCTTGTCCCGCGGGCAGGGGAGCTGAGACGCAGCCCGCAGAGATCAAGGAAGCCTGACAGGGCACGGATCTCGACGTCATGAGTGCTGTTCGCACATGCGCAAATGGCTAACTCATGAATATTCATGTCGCTTCTTAAAGCAACATTTATCTTTTTTCCTCCTCCCCCTAATTAGGTGGGTAGAAAGATCCAGTTTGTTAGAGGGATATTTAAACCCTCAGTAGGCACCACACCTTTGCCTGTGATAGTGCCTTATAGCCTTCACTAGCATTCCTTTGCTGTTAGTTATTTTTGTTACTGACTCCGGCTAGTTCTTGGGCTTTGTTGTTTGCTGCCTGCCCTGACCTCTGCTTATGACCCCAACTACTCTTCTGCCTGACCCCTGAATTTATTATTTTATTTATTATTTTGGTTCCTGGTTGTTCTGGTCACAGGGTACCCTCTGTGATTGTTTTAATGATGTATTCACTGTGGACAAGAACAATACAATGATTTGTGTGTTAGTAGTTGAAACAGATTGTGTTTGTTCATTAATGTAACTTAGATGAAGATCACATAATATTTTAGTTAAATTCATACATAAATGCTGGTAATTCCAGAGTGTTCACCTACTTTTTCTTGCTACTTTGTCTTTTTGCTGATGACACAAAGATTTGCAACAGGGCAAAGTAGAAAAATGGTCAGAACTGTGGCAACTGACATTTAATGTGGATAGGTACAAAGTTGGAATACTTGATGCAGTCCTAACCTCAATATCTGAGGGGTAATTATTTCAGAGGACTTAAAGGTAGGTGGACAATGGAATAGAGCAGCTGGAAATGCTAGCAGAATGTTTGGTTGTATAGGGAGAGGTATTAGCAGTAGAAAGTGCTCATGTTTGTATTATACACAGTACTGGAGATCTTATCCCTTAATTAAGCTACTTCGAATTCTGTCATCAGGGGGAAAAATTCCTTCTTGACTCCAAAAGGCAATCAGATTTCTACTGGGATCAAGAAGCTCTGAAATATTAATTCTATTTATAGCCCTGTATGTCATTCCTTTAAAAAAAAAGGATCCAGACCCCTTTTGACATTTAATTTATTTTATAACACCACCTCCGTGGCAGTGAACTCCATACCTTTATTGTCCTTACTGCAGGGGGCGTACCTAGAGTATTTGGCACCTGGGGCGGATCCTGTATGTGGCACCCCCCCACACACACACAACTGCATAGCTTCTATCGTTATATACTGGCGCAGACATTGAAGGTGGTACAGCATTACTGTTATCATTATATACTGAGGCAGACATTGACGGTGGTACAGCATTACTGTTATCATTATATACTGAGCGAACATTGACGGTGGTGGCATAACACCTAACACTATATACTGAGACAGATAGTTGACGGTGGTACAGCGTAATCACTATACATTGAGCCAGACACTAATAGTGCAGCATAACTCCTATCACTATATACTAACCCAAACATTGATGTGGTATAGGCCTACCACTTCATTGTCTGGCTTAGGGATGCACCGAAACGAAAATTCTGGACTGAAACCGAAAATCCAGCATTTACCTTTGTCCGAAACCAAATATGACCCCCCACCATAAAAGAAAATCTCACACTTTTATTTAAAGTAAGTAACACAGCAAAATAGGACAAAAAGATTCAATAACAATATTAATATATATAAATATATATGATTGTTAACAGCATGTACTAGCTGACTTGGCATGACAGGAGTGTGATTACTGTTAGCAATTATATATATTGTTATTATTGTTCACATGTGCAGGTATACAATAATAATGTATGGAAACATAGCAAGAGATAAAACTACAGGGATAGATGATAGGTTGCACAACCCAAAGCCAGCTTTGGCGTCCACACTGCCCACATCGAACCTGACCAGCACCCAGATTACACACATAGTATTTTCCATCTTTGTCCCCAAACAGCCCAGCATGAGTCAACTTTGTCCCCAAACAGCCCGGCCTGTGCCATCTTTGTCCCATAAACACCCTGCCTGTGACTCACTAATTCACACTTTCATTCACACAATCATTCATTCTCTCTCATTCACACAAATTTACACATTCATTAATGCATTCTCACAAACTCATTAATTATCTCCCTCATTCAAGCAATTAATCCACACATTCATTCATTCTCTCATTCTCACTACCTTTCTCCCTTTTCACTATCTACCCTCCTCCCCATTATCCATTCCTGACTGTCCTGTTTAATTATTTGTTCAGGTATTCCACCCTCTGCATCTGTATCATCCCTTTGTTTGTCCTTTGATTTGTCTATATTGAATTATTAGTACCCTGTTAGTTATAACCCCCTCTCCCCCATGTGTCTGTGATTTTATTGCGGGGTAATGAATCAACTGGTAAGCACCTAACAAGCAGCCATTCCTATATCAGTCCAGACATTAGAGGCACAAGCCACATTCCATCTGTGTGCCACTTTCCTTCCAAGTGCCACTTTTTAGTAAGTGCCAATCTCTGGGAGTTGACCAAGGAGGACAACAAGGAAGGACAGATAAGTCCTGGGAGACTCCCTGCAATTAATATTCCACTGAACTGTCTGGTGCTGCCTACTGCTTATTGTCTTTTCTCCACCTCCATTCCCATCACCATTTTCTCCACATACCATGTTCACAATCCTCTTGTCCCTCCTCTGTCTCTGTCCTCTATTGTTAGTAAAATCATTATCTCTCTCCAGCCACCAGCAACCCCACACTATATCTGTACTGCACCATCATTACTTTCTTCTCCTTTTCTCTCATCCCAGGCACTTAACTTCACCTCGTCCCTTTCCCCTACCTCCCTTCACTCCCAGCAATCTCTCCTCTCACACAAGTACTATTCCCACCTTCAATAAACCTCAATTATCTTGTCCACATACCCTGCCGCTCCTCCTACCCCCCAATTACCTTTGCACTCTGGAATGCACGTTCTGTCTGCAACAAACTAACAGCCCTACATGACCACTTTGTCTCTAGCTCCTTATACCTTCTCGCTCTAACTGAAACCTGGCTATCCCCTTCTAACACTGCCTCTCTCGCTGCTCTCTCCTATTGTGGCCTACACCTCACTCACACTCCCAGATCTGATGACAGGAAGGGTGGAGAGGTAGGCTTTCTACTCTCCCCTACTTGTACCTTTCAACATATTCCCCCTGCCCCATCACTGCCCCATCACTGCCCCATCTTTCTCTTCATTTGAAGTCCATGTTATCCAACTATTTCATCCCATCTCCATACATATTGCTGTTATATACCGCCCCCTTGGCCCGGCTAACATCTTTCTTGATCACTTCTCCTCATGGCTTCTTCTCTTCCTCTCTGATAGTCCCATGGCTTTAAAATGTATTTCTATTACCTCCTCTTTTGATCTCCAACAACATATTAACTCCCCTACTCATGATGATGGTCACAGCCTGGACCTTATTTTTTTTATCATGTGCTTTCTCACAAACCTTTCTAATTCCCCTTTCCCCCTCTCTGATCACCACTTAATTTCCTGCTCTCTAACCTTGCCTCCTATTCACTCCCTTTCACCCCAACCCCGCCTAACCAGAGACCTCAGCTCTATTAACCATCAATAACAGAAATTACTCCCTCTCCTCTCTCCTATCTCAAACTTGACGTGCCCTAACAACGCTACCTCTGTCTATAACTACACTCTCACATCTGCTCTTGAGCATGTACCACCAGTTACTACTCACTCCTCACGACGTTCACGCTTCCAACCCTGGCACACGACTGTGATCAAACACCTACGACGATCCTCCTGCTGAACGTAGTTAGCAAAAGTCTCATTCCATGTCTGACTTTCTGCAACATAAATTAATGCTGTGTTCCTACTACTCTGCTCACAACCTTGCTAAAGAAACCTGCCTAGACTGATCCCTACTACTCCTTCCACTAACCTTAATGTATCTGACTTTGCCACATACTTCAATAATGAAATTCAAACTATAATAGATAACATATTTGCACAGTCACCACCCTGCCCTCACTCTCCCTCTGACTATGCGCCCCCCTACCCACTGACCTCTTCTCCTTTCTCTACATTAACTAATTTCTCTGCTGTCACTGAAGAGGATGTACATGCTCATCTTCTTTCCTCTTGTCCAACCACATGCCCCCCTTGTCCCTACTCTAGCTCATATCTTCAACCCCACTACCCTCACTACTGGATTTGTCCCATCCTGCTTCAAGCATGCTACCATTACTCCTATCTTGAAAAAAGTCCTCCCTTGACCCGACTGATCTCTCCAATTACCATCCCATCTCTCTACTTCCTTTCACCTCCAAGCTTCTTGAAAGAATTGTTCATACCCAAATAAGTTTCTGGATTCCAACTCCCTACTTGACCTTAATCTCGTTTTTCAACCTCGACACTCTACTGAGACCGCCCTTACTAAAGCTACTAATGACTTACTGCTAAATCCAAGGGCCACTACTCCAGGCTAGTCCTACTGGACCTTTCAACTGCATACTGTGGACCACCCTCTTCTCCTTCAATTGCTTCATGATCTCGGCTTCTGTGACACTGCTCCCTCCTGGTTCACTTCCAATCTCTCTGATTGTACCATCAGCACTCCATCTCTAGAAACACTTCCCCTACCCTCCCCCTCTCAGTTGGGGTACCCCAAGGCAATGTTCTAGGACCCCTTCTGTTTTCTCTCTACACTTCCTCACTTGGCAAACTAATCTCATCATTTGACTTTCAATACCACCTGGATGCTGATGACACCCAGATCTATCTATCCTCCCCTGATCTCTCTCCCTCTGTCTTAGATTTTATAACTAACTGCCTTGCATCTGTCGCTACCTGGATGTCTGCACATTTCTTGAAACTTATCCTCTCCAAAACAGAACTTATCATCTTCCCTCCCTCCAATGCTAAGATTGCCCCATCTCCCTCATTGTTAATGGTGCCATCATCTCCCCATCTATTCACGCAAGCTTTCTTGGTGTCACCCTCATATATATATATATATATATATATATATATATATTGGCAGCAGGGGCTGATAATATATATTGGCAGCAGGGTCTAATATTAAAGAATGAAAACTAACTAAAATTTTGAAATCACGGTCTTTACTTCAAATAGATAAGTACATATTATATAGTTAAAAATGCATGTCTATATATATATACACCTGTGTGTGTATAATCTCATGTGCTTCATAGCATGTCCCTGAATGGCAGAAATAAAATGTGGTCACCCTACTGACAAAGCATAGACAAACTGGAGTAAAAATGGCAACAAGCTGTTTGGGGACAAAGATGGCACCGACAAACTGTTTCGGGCTAAGGTGGCACTGATAATGTGTTTGGGAGTAAAGGTTGCTCTGTGGGACATGTTGCTTGGTGAACTAGGAGAGACGCAGGGCAATTGTCTTACTGGGGCCCTGTGGCTTTTAGTAATGCTCCTGGTCATCAGCGGCAACTTTCTCCAACTAAAGGAGCTGCAGTAGCCGTGCATAATATACAATTCAGTGAACGAAGAGAATAAAGAAACCTCACTGTATATCAGGGGTGTCCAAGTTTTTTCTGCAGTGGGCCACTTCATCAGAAATGTATGTGTGAGTGGGCCGCATTTGTTTTTAGCGAAAATATGGCCTTTTAGCTTTATAATGCATATTAATACAGGGTTAATTTGGCAATAATAAAAACCGTTTTTTGATCAACTTTTATGTCATTCTATCAATACTAAATTACTTACTTTAAACAGTAAAACAGTCAATCCACGAACCAATTAAAACAATAGAATAGACAGAATCTTAACTGTGTACTGGATAAAGATGACATCAGGCCTCGGCCGATAGGCAGAATCTTATGTGATGGGATTGGGAGTACATCAGTACACTAAACAAAAGTCATCATACACGGGATGCCAGAAGTCACAATTTAGTACCACTGATCCTTTTAAATAAAATACGAAGATTGAAATAGATTTCTGACCCCGAGCAGTGCGGTAGCTACCGCCCTATCTCCTTTCTCAATGTTGATCTGAAGATGTTTGCCAAAATCCTGGCCAACCGCATCAAGCCTTTGATGTCAACTCTGATCCATCCCGATCAGACGGGGTTTGTCCCCAGTCGTGAGGCTCGGGATAGCACTATTCGGGCTGTGTCTCTGATGCATTACGCAAAAATTTCCCACACCCCGGCCATTCTGCTGTCCAAGGACGCCGAAAAGGCCTTTGACAGAGTAGATTGGACCTTTATGCTGTCCACATTAACGCATATGGGCTTTTGCACAGGTTTACTCACCTGGATCCGCTCTCTGTATTCCACCCCCATGGCCCGGGTCCGTGTTAATGGCTTCCACTCCGACCCCTTCCACATTCGGAATGGAACGCGTCAGGGCTGTCCGCTGTCCCCCTTGTTGTTTGTGCTCTCCCTGGAGCCGCTCCTCCAGGCTGCGCGGATGAACCCGGACGTCAGTGGTCTCCAGGTTGGTGACATCCAGCATAAGGTTTTAAGCTGCGCAGACAACCTCTTGTTCGCTGTCACCCACCCCAGGGTATCTCTCCCGAACATCCTCCGGAAATTCTCCCTATATGGCGCCCTCACGAACTTCAAAATTAACAACTCCAAGTCTGAAATCCTCAATGTGACTTTACCCTGTAGTGAAGCTAATTCTCTCAAGTCTTCCTTTTCCTTTACCTGGTGCTGCCCTAGACTTAAATATTTGGGGATCTGGCTCTCTCCCGATTTTTCGCAGCTATTTCATTTAATTTCTCGCCCCTGCTGTCTAAGCTGCGGGCGGACCTTTTGTCGTGGCGGAATTTAATGATTTCCTGGGTGGGCAGCATTAATGCTATTAAGATGTCTATCATGCCCTGTGTCTTATACCTCTTTCAGACTCTTCCCATATCCATTCCTCCCTCTTTCTTCTCATCTTTGCGGGCTATCCTTTCACGATTCGTATGGGGTTGCCGAGCACCACGCATCCGCTTTGTGACGCTGGTTCTCCCCAAGACCAAGGGCGGTCTAGCGCTGCCTTGCCCCCGCTCTTATTATAGAGCATGCCATCTACTTTGAGTCCTGGAATGGGCTCATCGGCCTCAACATAAGCTGTGGGTGGGGGTCGAGTCTGCGCTGTTGGGTCTGCCTATAGGGGTCTTGCCCTGGTTCTCGATCCCGACGGCCACTATACCTTCCCCCTTGACCTCCGTTGGGGACAATCCAGATTTTCCCCCTGGTCTGAGTGCTGCCCCTTTTTCTACCTCTCCCGCGGTCCGGACCGCGGCTATCCGCTCCTATGTCTCCTCAGCGGGTCTCCGTTCCCTGGCCCAACTTTCGCCTAACTCTACCCCCACCCTCTTGGATACCTTCCAATATGGCCAGTTGCGCAGCTTTTATCGTTCGCTGCCCCAGAAGCACAACTTGTCATGCGACCTTACGGCGCTTGAGTGCCTTTGCGACACGCCTTCCTTGCCGACTCATGGCATCTCCCGTCTCTACAGACTTCTCATTGCGGCCCTCAACCCTTCGCCCCCAGGCTTTATGGGGAGATGGGAGTCCGAGCTGCAGGTCACTTTCACGCAGGAGCAATGGGACAAGATCTGTCTCTTTAATCGCCACTGCTCTCGGAGCGCTAGGGATCAGGAGATGTCCTATAAACTTTTGGCTCATTGGTACCGCCCCCCCGTCGTCATTTCTATGTATCGGGCAGATGTTCCTAACACGTGCTGGAGATGTGGGGCCACCCTGGGCTCCCTGCTCCACTTGTGGTGGCACTGCCCTTCCATCGCCTCTTATCGGAAAGCTATACATTCCCAATTGCACCATTTTACTGATGAGATCCTCCCCTTCACCCCGGAATTCTTCCTACTCCATTACACATCCCACTCCATTAAGTGGTTTCGGAAATCGGTGCTCCGTCATCTCCTGGTGGCGGCCAAAGCTCTGATCCCCCTACATTGGGGTGACCCGGCCCCCCCCCACTCTTAAGGAGTGGATCCTTAGAGTTGAACAGATTTGTGTGCTGGACGAATTATGCCTCTCGGCTGACAAGGGAACAGACCGGTACTTATCTACGTGGTTCTATTGGCTTTCCTATGTGCAGGGCCCTCTTGTCCGCCCGCTGCTTGATTGAATTTTATTTTTCCTTCTTTCCTTCCTTTTTTTTCTGCTCTTTCTTTCCTTCTAACCCTCACTTGCTCTCCTCCCTCCCGTCCACCCGAGTCACCCCTCCTTCCCCCTTTCTGCCCTTACCTCCTTTCCACAGCCTGTGTCTCCTGTGCCCTGGTGAGGCACAGGAGACACAGGCCCTTGTCGGGCTGTGCTCCCGCCACACAATTTTTTGTATGACATTGCTATATTACTATCTGTTACTGTATGATTATTTTGCCCCCCCCTTCTTATGTTTCTGTACCCCCCCTCTTTCTGAAACTGAAAATACTAATAAAGTCTGATTTACCCTAAA
>VKOC01026044.1:0-45974 GCA_009364415.1 Spea multiplicata
TATATATATATATATATATATATATATATAATGCTGAAGGTTGTGACAGGGATACAGATCTCTTGATGTGAGATGGCTGGCCTATCAGGTAGCCATTGGAACTTTTTAATGATACAACTAGCCCCTCTGGATATCTGGATATACTACAGCCCAGACAGAGTAGAACAAAGTCTTTGACAAACCAAGTTCAGGAATAGAGATATACAGAATGTCAGGATTCCGGCCACAAGTCAGTGCAGGCAGCTACCAGGCAAAAAAAACACTAGCCAAGGTTCAGAATTGGAGAAGTCAGGAACATCAATAGAGCAAACCAGGTCACAACAGGAGATTAGACCAATGATACAATGCTACTAGCAGATGTACCACACACGGGCAATAGGCATAAGAGTGAGCAGCCTTTTATAGGACTGAGAATGAGTGTGGCCTGAAGTAATGGCAGATAGCTAACAGGTGAGCACTCCATGTGGCTATAGTCTAGTAGTAAGCACCGCCACAGGAATAGCGGATAGCTGAAATATTCCTGTGGTGGGTCAGTAAGGGCCACGCATAAAGGTTATCAGTCCAAATCCAGGCAACCTTCCTCCAAGGCTGTCACAGCCAGATGTCTAATATATTTTAATTGGTGCTAAGGCAGCATAGCCGGCCAGGAACAGGGTCCTTACACTTTTTAAGTAGTGTTATGCTTTCACAAACATAATAGTAATTACTTTGGAGTCATCTAAATCAAATAAGAGCTTCATATGTATTTAAGTAGCATATTTATTTACCCAGTTGGACAAAGGTATCAGATCTATATCTGGTTTTAAAACATGTAGGCTGTTTTATCAGGGTTTTAATAATAATTATAATAGTAATATAAAATAATAGTAATATACACTTGCCCTTACACACACATGCGCATGCTCACACAGATGCCTCCCCATACACACGCAGACACGTATTTGCATTTGCCTTTACACACAAACATCCTAGCAACTCTTACCATCTCTTTCTGTGTTTCCTCTCTGTCTCCTCCCTAGCCTTTGATATAATCCCCGGTGGTCCTGCGGTGGAAACGCAAGGTCTGTTCCTACAGACTTCTGTTTCGGTGCTTTCTCACCGTGTGCGTGGCTTTAGCGTTGAGCTTCGTTATATGACATCATAACCCAGTACATAGCACAAGGGAGTAATAAAGTAAAGGTCCGTAGGAAAAAAACCTTGCACTTGTTATCATTTTGGGTTGGTTCGATGGAAAGGAATGATTTCCCCAACTGGCCTTTTCTTTTAGTGGAGGACAGTTCCGCCTCTGAAGGGTGCCGAGACACTACAAATGGGGGCTTCCGTGAATGGTGTAGCAACCAGGAATCACATTTCCTTCTTTGGATAAGCCTTTGCATTAATGAAGGAGGCAAAATAGAAAATAGATTTTTGGTTGGAGGTGAGGTTCATCTGGGATATTTCACATTCCAAACAAAATGATAAGGAATCAGTCTTCACAGGTTATAGAATAAAATCTCAATTTCAGGTTTACATTTGCACAAGCATCATCTCCCCCCAGTCAAAGCATTTGGCAGCCCCAGACTAAGATATTACACATTATCTATGAATAGCCTTTTACGTGATTTTTCTCACCATGTTTGATGGCCGGTGAAGCTACATAAAAACATCATTTTGGGTATCATTTCCATTTAAGGCTTACCAGCCAATGCTTCTTTATCTGAAGGTTATCCTGCAATTTCGGTAATTGCAATGATTTGACATGCTAGGATAAAATGACATTTACGACTAATGATACTGGAACACAAAACAAGATAGTGATCGCACTTTAGATAGATCATGGAAGATGAAGCATCTAGCCGGTAGTATTGTTGAGGTGGAGGAGACACTGTCATGTAGAGAAATACAATTCTTTAAAATGAATAAGCTCTCAAAAGGTTTGCCTCTGCCCACGACTGTCCTTTTTGCAGCGGATCAGTAATAGCTATTTTAAGATGCTGAAGCTTAGATTAAGGAGAATGTTCCAAATTAACTCCAATCTAAAATCAAATTCAAATCAATCACAATTTCCCTGCCTTTTATCACTTAAGAATATTTATTTCCCGTTAGACACAGTTATTGGCTGTGAACAGCTGGTTTCATGATTTCAGATATTTTTTTAGTGATCTTTATGAACGTGGCAGGTTGGTTTGGAGCAACAGGTACCATTGGTTTCTCAGCGTGAGTCCCTCTGGAGGTAGTTTTTGATCTAAACAAATGATTTGTAGATTCTGGGATGCTTCCTTTCTTTGCTCTCATCTCATTAAGAAGTGAATAGATATTAGTAATGCAGTTTATCTTATGTTCTTCTGTATTCTTGTAATTTATATGGGGTAAGTTTTAATTAACGCTATCAAGCTACTCCAAGGTAATAATACAGCTTTAAATACTATGAAGACAATATTTTTCAAGCTACACAGTGCTTATCTAGATAGTTTGTGGCATTAATAGGTAGCGACCTCAAAGTGTAATGGAAAGTACATGCATTTTCGCAATGGTACCAAAGTATTGCTGCAATGTATGTATTACATACAGTGCGTTATTTTTATGGGGCTTATGAAATACCAATGCACACCTTGAAGCAAAGGTCAACAGAAGTTAGCCATTCAGTTGTTGTTTTTCACAAATGCTCAATTTAAGCATATCCTATTCTATCATTGTTGAACAAAATAGTCTGAGAAGGTGCACATAGACATAGACCTCCTGTTGGCCACAAGGGGTACTCCTTTTGGAGCCCCAATTTTAGCTTGTAAACTGGAAACTTCAAGTTTTTTCTCATACGGTGAGTTTCCCAAAGTAAGTCCTTTACTCGATTTCTTCTTACATGAGTGCAGGTTGCTGGTTATTTAGCACAGAACAGATACCCGAAATCTGTATGTGTTCCATGAGATTTTGTAACCATCCATTGCTTTGAGCGCTAGAGAGTAGACATCCATAAAACCTCAGTTTAGGGCATTGAAGGAACTCCATGTCCTTTAAAACATGAGTTTTGATGGAACCATGTGGTTTGGTCCTTGGCTGAGTAAAAGTTTCACTCCTCCAATACTTACCGATAGGCTCATTGTTTTTGTGGAAGCCGGGTTGGCATCATTTCTAAAACTCCTGGCATTGAAAAGCCTTGGTAATTCCTGGATTTTCTCCACCTGAACTATTGTTGGTATAGTGCCAGGGGCGAACCGAAAGATTTTGTAGCTATTCTGTGAAATTAAGGTGTGCAGAAACACAGTTTAAGATTCCTATATCATTCACAACCTGTCTGCATGTTACGTGGAAAAGAGATCTCCTTAGCCTGTTCAGCTCGTTGTGTCACATGGTATGATATAATCCTAAAAAAATATTATTCCCCTAGGGTTTATATTTGGAAGTAGACATTCAATTGTCGTTTAAATGTTTGATCTTAAATGGAGAAGTCAGCTATAAAGTATATCTGTGTATGATGAAATTGTCTAATCATCAAAATAATTTTGCTTTAAATACGTTATTGCACCTTTTGCAACCCCCCCCACCCACATAACGTGGACAGCAAATACTTACCATTTGTTTTTTTGCTGCGAAATCCTGATTTTTCAGTCTGCTCATTCACCATTTAAATGCCTGGCACCGGAGAGGTTAATTCCCCAGTACTTTTTAGAATGTGCCAACATATTTAACCCTTTCAATACTGACCCCAAACATTCTGTTTGTCTCAGGGGAGAATATCTGATCTCATTATTAATTTATGATGAATGTAATCCAATCTTTAGCAGTATAAGGAGTTAAGAATATTAATAGATGACATTGCTGTTCATTCCGATGTCCTGATGGATATTATATTTTCACAGCAGAGGCATAATATTTGTTAGTTTTAAAGTTTCCCCCTTATATCGGTTAGTGTTTAAACTGTAAATAAATAAAAATAAAAACATGATTGGGGGGAAAAACTGGCTCCTATATTATTATTTTTTGGGGGGGCTGGCTCCTAGAGTCGAACCAAATAATAATGGTCTGAGGTTTAAATATATCTTTTATGGATGACAGGTCGACTTTTCCGATGTTCTCGGATATACCGTGACAGTATATTCTAGCTGTGCTGTGGATTATATCCTGGAGAGGATGCAATTCTCCTGTTACTGTGGTTACTGCTTTGTCAGCGATGGTCTGTGTTTCTCTTCTGCGAGGAGACAAAGGCAGCTCGATTTAGCAGATACGCCGTAGCTCCGTGTATCAGCAGAAATAAGACAGAACAATCTAGCAGACATGGTGTCATTGTAAGGAATGAGGTTCAGCTATTCTTAGGTTCTGCTACCCCTCTCTTCCTCAGGTAGCATCCATTACCCACCGTTTACAGCAACAATCCATGTAGATGCATGTATTGATAAAATGGCATATCATTCTGCAAAAACGAATGCATACACAGCAGCCATATACACACCGGCATGCGGAACTGCCCACTCTGTATAATTAGTGTTGTATGTGCAAAGGATCTATATCATGTGTAAGAACGGATATGTTGGAAGGGTGGTTTTCATTTCAATTTGCGAATTCCAAGATCTTGCTGCAACACCTATATAATGATACAGCCCCATACTGTAGTATAGTTTACATGAATATGAATCTGTATTCAGTATATGTTTTATTATAAAATTAGCTGTGTGTCTGGGAGGTGCATTTATAACAGGGGTCATCAGACTGCATGGATTGGCAGCCATTTTTTGCTCAAGCATTAGAGAAGCGAACGAATGAGTTTTGTATATACAAATAAAAATATCTATCCCCTTACAGCATAACCCTCTAACACAATTTCTTTAAGACATGCTGACGGTTTTCTGTAAGGCAATTTCTTCTGCAGGCTTTTGGCATCCTCCTGTCTTTTGTATAGTTTGATTTTATAAGCGGTCTGGTTAGCATCTCCCCATCATGTACAGGGTTAATAGTCTTGTCCTTTTGCGTAAGCGATAATAGGTAGCGTGACATGATCTGTCAGGTTGTTATGACATTACACAGCACACTGTTGATTTGTGAGGTGTCGCTTTACATTACCCAAAGTTAAGTGACACAACTGTGTAAGACACAGTATGCGTCACAAAAGTACAGCCGCTTCACACCTTTTGAAGGCAGTTGCAAATCCCCCGCTCTGCTACGGATATAGTGCTGATATAGCGTTAAGCATTCAAAGTGGATCTGACACTCTCTAAAGTCTAACATTTCACAATTATAGACAATAAGTAAACCTCTGTAATGGTTTACATAGTAAAGTAAACAAAATATACACATTAAAAGCTACACATGGGGAAAGGTATCTTATTTTCTTGGGATCTGTATGATTATTCCTCACCATTAAGTCATCTCTCCCTGGTTCAGGCAACCTTGATAAGGTTGGGCGATGAGAATGGACAGGACAGAAATTGCATAGATAAGACTGGCCCTGCCACATACAATTGTGAGTTGCATGGGGGATTCTGCACATTTTTATGTCCCTTTTCCCATCCCAGCTAAACGTCACAACTGGGGGTACTGGGTTATGTGGGAGTCTCCGTGCAGGGACAAGAATCTCAGAGATCACAGAACAGCCTGGTGGTGACACAGCCAGGTGAATGGTATATCATGCTTATATTCGCTGGTTTGAATCCTGTGGTTCATGGCAGTAGCACCCATCCCCAAAATATTCTACCAGAATAAAGACTGCTTACAGGCACATACACTCACCGGCCACTTTGGTAGGTACACCTTGTTAGTACCGGGTTGGACCCCCTTTTGCCTTCAGAACAGTCTTCATTCTTCGTGGTATACTATCTACAAGGTGCTGGAAACATTTAATTGGTACTAAGGGGCCCAAAGTGTGCCAAGAAACTGTCCCCCCCCACCATTACACCACCAGCAGCCTGAACCGTTAAAACAAGGCAGGATGGATCCATGCTTTCATGTTTTTTACGCCAAAGTCTGACTCTGGCATCTGAATGTCGCAGCTGGAATTGAGACTCATCAGACCAGGCAACGTTCTTCCAGTCTTCCATTGTCCAATTTTGGTGAGCCTGTGTGAATTGTAGCCTCATTTTCCTGTTCTTTGCTGACAGGAGTGACACCCGGTGTCTTCTGCTGCTGTTGTGTTGTGTGTTCAGAGATGATATTCTGCATATCTCTTATATTAATCTGATACCATGATCTCATAATTAAAAAAAAAAGTGGAGTTCCCTTCTATCCTTCTACACTTCTACCATGTGCGTTGTATCAATGATGTCAGTAATACGTCATAATATTTATACCTATATGTATATTTTAAAAACTTTATCTGGAAGGATGCATTTAAATGTTCCCAATGTCATATGGAATGAAGACACTGGAGTTTAAACAACACTGACTCATATGAAAATGAGTTACTTAGCTTTAAACATTTCAGTGCTAAGGATGTTATTTACAAGTGCTGCAATCAATATATATATATATATTAGCCGGCTTGTTCCCGGAACACAAATGAATGATGACCTTGAGAGATCATTGAAGCAGGACTGAGCATCAGCTGATGCAGCATTCCGCCGAGTCAGGAGCTCCTATGATGGTGATATCAGAGCGTGCGCTTCCCCGCTGAAAGAGTTAAGATGACGTGAAGCCAATGTATTTATCAGGACTGTATAATTAATTCTATAGGTACCTATACATGGAAACACTGAGTGCTAATGGAGCTCTTGGTGACCTGTGCGTTTCAATTTTTTATGCAAGGTCTTTCCTAAAATCCCATGTATTTGACTGGGTCCAGTTAAGAATGTACTGGTCCTGCTGCAAAATGCATTATAATTGAATTGTTTGGCGCTGTAATACATAGTATTAAAGCAGGTATTATTAAGTGGGATTTGACTGTCTTTACCATGAACGTGCAGGTGAACTGTAGCGTGAGACTTTAATGAAAACATTTCCATGTTTGTCTTTACAAATGACAAACTTACTGAAGGGCAGCCACACTGATTTATTTAGCATTGACTTTCAATTAAGCAAAGTTGTTCCTTTCTGTATAACCTCAGGCTACCTGCCATAAACAAAGAGTTCCAGTTTCCTATAATATCATGTCTTTATTTGTATAAATTGGCCCTTTTGAGGGTGTAAACAAGCTTTCCATAGTTTGTAGCCAACCTTAGGCATATTAATCAAAACTGAGCTCACTCAAGAGCTTCCTCTTATGGGATTTATGTGCTTGACTGTCTGATCTTATTAGAGAACCATTCTATATACAATAATGCTGACCTTATTCAAGAAATTATAGCTACATCAAACTTTTAGAAAAAATGTGATTTTGCATTTGGGGAGCAAAGTATATGTATGGATATTACTGACAATTGAAGGGGAACCGCTGTGAAGGGCTTTGAAAGTAAGTGAGGATTTTGAAATGAATCCTGAAGCGCACAAGCAGCCAGTGAAGAGACCGACAGAGGGGAGAGACGTTAGTAAAGCGATGTGAGAGGAAGATAAGTCTTGTAGCAGCATTCATGGTGGATTGTAGAGAGGTGAGACGGTTAAGAGGAACACCAGCTAAAACAGAGTTACAATAATCAAGGCGGGAGTTAATAAGGGCATGGACGAGAGCCTTAGTGGCATCCTGTGTTAGGAAGGGGCGGATGCGGGCAATGTTTTTAAGATGGAGACGGCAGATTTTAGAGACAGACTGAATGTGGGAGGTGAACGAAAGGTCGGAGTCAAGGGTGACACCAAGACAGCGGGCATGAGGAGCGGAGAGATCATAGCACCATTAACATTGAGGGAAACTGATGGGGTAATCTTGGAGCATTGGAGGGAGGGTAGATGAGAAGTTCGGTTTTGGAGAGATTGAGATGCAAACATCCCGGTAGAGACAGAGGCGAGACAGTTAGCTACATGATCTAAGAAGGAGAGAGATCAAGAGAGTATAGATAGATCTGGGTGTCTTCCACATACAGGTGGATTGAAAGCCAAAGAATGCGAGAGGAAGTGTAGAGAGAGAACAGAAGGGGTCCTAGAACTGAGCCTTGGGGTACCCCCACTGAGAGGGGGGAGGGGACGTGTTACTGGAGACAGAGACGCTGAAGGTACGATCAGAGAGGTAGGATGTGAACCAGGAGAGCGCAGTGTCACGGAGACCAAGAGCATGAAGAGTTTGAAGGAGAAGAGGGTAGTCCACAGTGTCAAAAGCAGCAGAAAGGTCCAGTAGGATTAGCATGAAGTAGTGGCCTTTGGATTTGGCAGTTAGTAGGTCATTGGTAACTTTAGTAAGGGCGGTCTCAGTAGAGTGTCAAGGGCGAAAACCAGATTGAAGAGGGTCAAGAAGGGAGTTGGAGTCAAGAAACTTAGTTAATTGGGTTTAAATGATTTGTTCAAGAAGCTTAGAAATTAGAGGAAGTAGAGAGATTGGACGGTAATTGTCAAGACTGGAGTAATGGTAGCATGCGTGAGGAGGATGGGAAAGATCCAGTAGTGAGGGAGAAGTTGAAGATGTGAGCTAGAGTAGGGACAAGAGTAGATGAAAGAGACTGGGTAAGATGGGGAGGGATCGGGTCAAGGGGGCATGTGATTGGACAAGAGGAAAGAAGAAGAGAACGTTCCTCCTCTTCAGTGACAGCAGATAATTTTTGTAATGTAGTGATTATTTGCATAACATTAATTTATTATTTATAATTATTATTAACCTTGGTGGATAGTTGAAAAGAATGTCTACTCCTGCTGTTGCTGCACCAGATTGCATTGAATTAATCCTGGTCAAGGCTGTAGAGGTACATCTCTGAAATCTAGCTTTCTCCCCTTTTTTCAATGAATTGGGCCAAGCCCCTGCTGTTCTGATGTGACATAATAATAGAGCTGTGCAAACTCAGATGGGATAATCAGTGGAGTTTATTCACTAAAGGGAGAGTTGGCAGAAGAGTTTGAAGAGTTATGGTTCTAATTGTCACTTCTGTTGCAACAGAAGCTCAATGAAGTTGCTTATTTATAAAGTATAGTGAAGGATGTAAAACACAACACTCCAGTCAACTCTCCCTTTAGTGAATAAAATCCAGTGTTTGATATCTAAGGTATAACCAACGTGCATGAGAATGTAGATTCATATACAGAGGGGTCAATGCAAATGTAAAACAGGTGTATCTTCTGCAACGCAAACCTCCAAGGAAAACCGCTCATCGCCTTGTATTATTTAAAAGCAAAACTGTGTTCCTTCATTGGTAATAATCCCTTTTTCTATCTATGGTATTTTCAATGGGCTTTCGAATCTTGCCTTGGGGCTGTGTGCATTTCTTTAGTCCAATTATCCTTAAAAAGAACCATGAAAAGTTCAATAGAACCAGACAGAACTGGAAATTACTGTTTTAATGGAAAAATAATACCTGCAAGATTTCATATGTAGGATTGTGTTTGCCTAGTTTCTTATTTTAGGTGAATTCCTATTATATGACTCAAGGGACAGATAAATTTGTCCTGCCCTGTTCACAGTGCTTATGTAGAATTTAAATGGCAGACAGTCTAAGGAGCCAGGAAGAGATGTATGTGCATATAAAATAGCATAAAATGTTGGGCTCCGGACGTACAGTTTTAGATGACTTGGTTATCTGGCCCCAGGGATTTCAGCCACCCTGTCAGTCAATAGTGTAATTAGCGTGAAGCCGAAAGGAAGCGAGAAGCAATTCCTAGTTGCAGTCTCCACAATTAAAATACAAATTGGCTTTCTCTCGTCAGGTTCTTGTAGCGTGTCGTGTAAATTTCATTGAATATATACTTCAAGGCAGAATGAATAGAGTGTTCAAAATATATATTCAAAATGACCCTGCAGTTTTTCTTTTCCATCAACAAAAGCAGCTCAGTCAGTGACTCAATTCACTAAGTGGCCCAACAAGATCAGAATTTTTATCTCATTGCATTCACTATTGACTTCAAGAAGATCAATTTGGCTCTTCTCAGTGGAGGTCAGCGAGGGCTCCTGCCGCCCAGAACAGGTTCTACTGATATCCGTTTCAGCTTCTCATTAGGAATAGGAGCCTCAACTTGCAGCGGCGTGTAGGAACCATGAGATGACTCTGCCTCTCGCATCACCCAGTGATAAACTTGGGGCTAGTGAATGAGGGGAGACTGATTCTGCTGCAACTTAAGTTTCTCTGAATCTTCATTGCTGCTTTAGTAAAATAAACGTCTATTGATGAATTCCCCAGATCTATTAGTAAAAAGTAAAGACACCCTTGATGTTTTCTGCGTGCTTTTTTTATTTTAAAAGGAAGTAAATCAGAACAGGAAAACCACAAACATATACTAATCCCCTTCGCCAGCATCTAATTAACTCAAGTAAATGAAGACATGTTCTGTCCAAGATATCCTTCGGGTGCAACCTGTAAAACAAAAGAAATACTCACTATTACTCACTATGTAGCGCCATCCAGTGATTATCTGAAATCCCCTTGAGTCCTAATATTCCAGCGATTGGGATCTGTACAGATTGAAAAGTGGCTCAGGTTTTGTGGAATAATATTTATGGATATATATGGATCTTATAACTGAGTGTTCGGAAGATGCATCGCACCCTTTAGTGAAGTCTATTATTTCCAGTTTGCATTTGAAAACATCTCTGAGTTAATGAATCCCAGAGTTGCTGTTGGTTTTCAACTTGCATCCACTCGACGTGCTGCAGTTAAATTGATGCAAGTAGAGTTATGTTTCGTTGAGTATAAAAGTGAGTTGACTTAATAAACTTGCATTCTCTCAATCTTTAGTTTAATTTGATGTGACATGTTTGTCATTGGGACCTGTGGACGTGCATATTATGGATATCTTTGCATTCTTTTGTTGATACTAGATTTAATCGACACATATTAATGGTGGAGGTCCACTGTCCTTCTTCCTGGCGCCCATAATTGACTTGCGTGGACTGCATTGTCTACTTAAGGTAATTAGAGGTCGGAGGGGTAGATCATATCATGACACTTTGTTCAGCTCTTTGATCATCAAATTAACCTCCATCATCAGTGCAGTATTTAGGGAGAAAAAGTTGACGCTTTTATTTCATGTTTCAAACAAGTAAACCTTGTGTTCATTGTGTGCATGAATTCCCCTTGTGAAGGTCACACTTCTCTGTGTTCTGCTGTGTACTTCTCTTGCATTGTAATTCATACACAGATGCGGGGACCAGACAGGCATTCAATCTCTCCATCTCTCCAGTGATCTTTATCTGCCATCACATTATTTCCTCCCTCGGCTGACGCCAGCTTTCCAAACGGCAATTAAGTTTGTGTTTGCTGGTGAATCTGCCACCACATTGTGGAAATGGAATTGCGTATCTATACCTGGAGCAGACCTTTTTGTCTTAACGACTTGTTTAGAAAGTTTAGACATACTGGTAATACTTAAGCAGCTAAATGGAAAATCGGTATCATTAGAATATGTAATAAATTGAATATTAATTTTATGTTCTATTAGTAAACAGATACCTAAATGAAAGATTATGTTACACTATGATATGTGCTTCTTTTTTTGGTCTGTTTAATTGCAGATTTATAATATGTATTTGGTGAATTGTGACGCAGTTTTAACACATGAAAAGCAATAAACTAACAACTGTATTTGCGTAACAAACAAAATGGCCATTAACAGCAATCTCACAAACCATGAAGGCTTATTAGGCATTGTACATTTTTGGAGATGTAATTATGCCGTATTTCAAGGTATAATTTCCTCTTTAAATATGTTGATCCATTCCATGTAATTAGGAGCTTTCTTACTCCCCGCACACCCTACAATCTCAGATCCAGCACCAGCCTCTTACCAGCTGCCCCTCGCTTCAAAGGGGAAGCAGGTCGACGTTCTTCCTGAAAAAAATAACACTTTCTACATAAGTAAGTAGAATAAATAAAGAGCTCTCTAGAAGCTTGGTTCTTTTAAATATTAAAGGAAGCTAAGGAGCCTATTCTAATTGAAGTAATTCAGTGGCACGGCGCTAAGTGTTCTCTATGGGTCATGTTGGGGGGGTCTAAGTTACTTTGAAGTCTGAGAAACCTGAGAAGATTTTTTTTTGTATTTTATATGTTTTACCTGGCATCTAGGGAAAAAAATTTCCTTTTTTGTCTGCTATCCAAATAAAAAAGAAGACATATCCGCTATCTATTTAAAAGTCCTGAATCTAAATGCTATGGAATCATCTTATGCAATAAGAAGAAATAGGTGTGCCGGCAATGCAGAAAGCAGTATATTTTTTTGTAACTAATACCCCCTTGCTCATTGTCATCTTCTTAATGCTGCGGTAAATAGCTGACCAGCCAATATAGCAGTGCAGGTATTGGAGTTTCTAAAGCTTAGGCAAAGGAACAAAGAGCGAGACGAACGTAAGAAATATACTGTGGCTGCTCAAGAAAGAGAAGGACAGAATTATTCTTCTTCCCTTTACTTAACATGCAAATTAAATGCTCAACAACAAAAGTCAAGATGTTTTCTGCTTTGTAACAAACTATAGAGTTAAAAATGTTTGCTTTGAGCATGATGTATTGAATCCAGGCTGATCTGCACCTTTTATTGAAGGCCTTACGCATGCACGTCTATGAGGAGATACTGATCAGCCTGCTGGCTCTGAGACGCCTATCAGATGTTAGGTTACAGAAAGGACGAGGAGATAAACGCTGATGGATGTCTCCACTCAGCTGACAAGAGATTGCCAGAAAACAAACATGGGCATTACATTTGCCTTTCGGAAATGAAATAATTATGCCAAAATAAGAGGATTGTCTGTTTTTCATTATGATGCGTTAATTGCTGTTTGTAACTGATTAGTGATGAAGTGTCTTGTTTCCGTTTTTGCTCTGCTTATCCAGTATCCGATAATGGAAATGAGAGGCAAATGGAATTAGTAGGGGTGCTGCCTTGGGTACGTAGCGTAATGACTATGTTTATGCTAGAAAATATAATTCTAATGTAGAATATTTCAACAGTCAGTAAGGAATGTACAGTTTAAGGGACCTTAAATTCGCACCTTCGATCAAGATCAGCCTGAGCAATTTCAGTAGCAACATCAAGTTTAAAGTACCAAAGAGGAAATCCAAAAGTACAATCCAAGGCTGGAGCAGCCTGATATCGAAGGGAAATAGCAAAATGGTGCGCTAACCCACAACTCACCACCAATGGTTTAATATCCAAAATCGCTGGATATGTGGAGAGGATATTAAACCATTGGTGGTGATAAAGAACTTGCACTGCTACTGATTGCCATGTAAGATATTTTAATATTTTTATGGTACAATAAATATGTTTTAGTGACACTACCCCCTCCTGATTCATCTGCTGGGCTGTGAAACATTGTCTTTGGAGTGTACAATTACCCTCTGGGTCTCCCTGGGGCTGGATATAATGAGCTCAAGAGCATGTGAGTGAGCCATCTACATATATTTGGGATCCCTGTTTATCACACAGAATGCACTATTATGTATTTTTTTGTATGTAACTACTACCAGATTTATATTATATAAAGTGATCAATATCCCCTGTGTTAATGTAATTGCAAGTTTCTGAGGTGTGGGTTAGCACGTCATTTCAGTTTTTGGGTTTTACGTTTGTTGGTTCTGGTAGTCAGACACTAATAGATATTGAGCTTGTTTTTCCAAGTACTCGAGGTCCTGTTTACTATCTTTCTTGAAAAAACAAAATGGCAGATCACGTCCTTTCACTTTTCTCCACATGACACAGAACGTATCTGGGAATATTTTAAGAGGCCTCTTATGTGGAACGGCTCCTTTAATGTCCGTATTGAACCCAAAAAACACAAGCAGTCATGGGGGATGTGTGACATGACGATGAATTTGGGAATTCATTTTGCAGGAGACAGCTACTTAATGACTAGGATGGATATGGGAAGCTGTCATTTCAGCTGAATCTTTAGAGTGGGCTCATACTTACACCTTCATTTAGATGGACCAGCCAACTATAGTTTTAGCATTGCTAAATAAAATAATACTCATCTATGGATTTTGAAAAGTCTGGCCTCATAAGGTATTGAAGTAGATCAAAGAACTTAACATCTCCACAATCTGTTAAATTAATACCCCACTGCCACGCACACATAGGGTAAGGCTAAAAGTGGGGAACTTATGTCCCATTTATTAGACATTCTAGGAACCCGTGTTTTTTAAAGTATATTTTAACATTTTTTAACCTTATACATAGGAGAGGAGTTTTATTAAAGGCAGTACTGTGCTTTACTCAGGTAACTCACAATCTGTCATTTGCACGGATACAATCCGGTGACGAGGCAGTGATTGTACTGTGATTGTGAGCTGGAGAGAGACAGAAAACACGAAGAAACAGTCAATACTTGGGTCCTACTGTGACTCTTAGAATCCAGCCAAACCAAGAATTGGATTTAGCATTTTACTGCCTCTGTAATGTAAGAATAAATTAACGTAAAAATAGACACCTGATTTAGAAATTTAGCCAGGAAACTATTAAAACACAATGTTTCTGATGTGCTAAAGAAGGAAACTGAGTGCTTTGAATGTTTCCACTTGGTTTCTGCAGTAATCTCCAGTGGTCTGCACGGCGATACCAAGTAACAAAACAAAAATTACATTCCCCTCTGACTGGTAAAGACATTAAAAAAATAATTGGAAAAATTAAATATGTTGCTTGATAATTCTGATTTTGCAGCTGTTTACAAACAGCATGTGAAGAAGAAGGAATAGAAGAGGCAAGAATCATATTCCAGAATAGTCCTGGATTGCATGCAGCGTGTGGTTGTACCCACAGGTGTGATCAACAACCAGTGTCATATTCTGGCCAAGGGCTAGGGTGGCAATTTCCAGGGGGTGGCAGCCCTTCTGTTTCATAACCAGGAGCAGATCGCCCTATTGGATGATCAGGCGAGCCACTTCTCCATTGCCCGTTGAGGAGATCAGAGATTTCCCATGAAACTGGTCCATGTATTCTATGGAGCATTGTGCCTACTGGTTCCATAATCCATAGTGAAGCTACTCCACGTTACCACCTAGAAAGGTCTGTCTTTTTGAAGAATTTCTTTGCTTGGTGTTTATAAATGTTACTTTTTAGTGTCCTGATGCTGCCTCTAATAAATGTTTATGTAAAGCAACATTTAGATATGATATTGTTTTCCTCCTAAAATAAATCCACTCCTCTTCTACATATGACTCCCCTAATCCTTTGAATATCATATGTTAGGCGGGGTGTGAATGGCTGCACAGGAGTATTTTTAGCATACATTTATGTTCACGAGGTTCTATGAACGGTTCCTCTGCAGACATTAATATTGTGGGAATCTAAGAAACACCTCACTGATAGGTTAACTACAGCAAAAATGTTAATCTTTCCGACCGTTCTGTATTATATCTGAAGAAGTCGCATTTGGATGTTCATGCTGTTAAAAAAATCTTGGAAAAACACTAATGTGCCAGACATGCGGCCACTGTTGGCATTGTTAGTTTTGTATGCTGTTGTTATATGTAGATATATATATATATATGTAATGTGTAATACAACACTGGGATGTCTCAGCAAGCTCATCAGAGCAGACAAAAGATAAAGTAGCATGTTACATGTTAAATGTACTTTAATACACATTCTTCAAAAAGAAAGCCCAAAACAGCTGAAGTAGAGGATGCAGCCTTGCAGCTGCAGCCTATCTCCTCCTCTGTGGTCCAACAGTTTAGCAGCCATTCACTTATGTCCACGTGCATAGGGGTTCCAAGAGGCCCCCTGCATGCAACTTTGATAAGCCAGAGCTGGAGCTGACTGGAAGTAAACAGGTATATCACGTGTGGAGCTGTGTTAGGCAGAACATATAAAATGCACAGCAAATGGCTTGGGGTGGGGAACGGGGCAAATGCATATGAGGCATTCTGCAGAACTCCCCTATGCGTTTGCAAGTGGGACACCACAATAAGGGACCATGGAGCTATCGTATGCAGCAAGGGGCCTATGATGGCTGGAGTGTTCCTTTAGGTGTGTGGTGATCCCTTGTTCCATTATTTTTTATGTCTGATGTGTAATAGGTATTGGGAAAATGATAGGTACGAAGTTGCTGATAAGATGGTGGATGTCCAGCTGAAGTGGTAGAAGTTAATACATGGAGGGAAATTACATGGGAAAGCCGTATGGCTTTCTTGACGCGACCAAGGGCAAAATAACATTTGGTTTTTATTGCTGTATAAAATGGAATGATGTTTACCAGCCTTCAGATTCTCTTTCTGTTTTAGCCATCTTGCAGCCCTTCCTCACACAAACTGATTTGTTGTTATTGTTGTTTCAAGTCAGCCATTTCCTATCTGTTACTTCTCTAATGTGTTTATAGATTCTGCGTGTCGAGACCGTATCCATTGAAATAGAAAAATTACAACACATGTCACTAAATAGAGCTACAAATCATTGCGGCGGATAATTTGAAAGCTAATCTATAGATCAACAATTTTAATTTAAAAATGTACAGTTACTTATAACATAGATTATTTTTAAAAAAAAACTACAAACATGGGTCCTGGACAGGCCTTATCAGGGCCCGATCGGCCATGATGGGGTGGTCCTGGTCCTTTAAGGTGCCAGCTGGTCAGTCCAAGCCTGGACACCATGCCAACAATAAACCAAGTGTGATAGACAATAGAACAAAATGCATTGTTGTGTATGAGAGAAGAAAGAAAAGAAGATGGACGTCGCCTGGACTTATTTAATGTCATTAATATATTGTAGCTGATGACGTGAATGCCAAATTGTCTTCTCCTTCAGATACAATCCAGATCCTAGGATTCCTGTTTGAGGGAAGGGAGGAACAGCTATTAAAATAATAATAAACATTTGTTATTTTTTACGATTTAAAATATTTCATTGGCTTTCATCCGAACTCCCTTTCATCTTGTGCCCACTGGGAACCTATTCTTATTGCATAAGCAGTTGAATCTCAGGATTGTGTTCGACATAAAAAAATGTATTGCTGGACTGACGTAAGCAGCAAATTAAAACAATTGTTAATTTAGCTGTAGAAATAGCCTTAAAAACAATTAGTGAAAGCAGCGCACTGACAGATATATGACGAGCAATTAAACTCTACTCATTGAACTCAGGAATTTAACACAGCATGTTGTAGATTAAGACATAAAAGTAGGAAGTAATGATATATTGTTAAATTTTATTTTAATCCACTAGAGATAAGGAAAAATTATTAAAAGAACAGAGAATGATAAGAAGGGGAAAATAAATCGCTTGCAGTCAGGAAAGCTAGAATACACCTGGTACAGAGATGGAGAAAAAGGATTAGACAAATAAAAGTTCTATTCTGTGAGGGTCTTTTTGAAAGTGTTCCACTTTGACAGAAGCAAAATAAAACTTAGCAGTTTCTATCCTTTTGTTCTTTCATCTGAAGGTTTAATCATATAAAACCAACACAGAAACTTTTAAGAAGCTTTTTCGAGGTTCTATGGCAACAACCTATCAGTGCCTGCTTTTGAGAGATCAGCTGTCTGGCATGCTGGTAAAACAGCCTGATCACTGCTACTGTACAGAAATCAGCAATTGTGAGGTCACAGCCCCCCCCCCCCCGAAAAACCAACAACATTTGTTCCAATGCAATAAAACCCTATTTTTTTCATTTTATATATATTTTTCCAATGAGCTTTTGTTGACTCCAGCACTCATCATTGGGTATCACAGCCCACAAAAGCAGGTGCGCCAGCTATAAAGAAGTTAGTATTGCAGAATTAAGCCCCTTCCTATGTGTGCCCCACACTGTATTGTGCACTGGGGCCTTGATGGGCTTTATTCGCAATCTACATGTATGTGCAACCACATTTATTTAATATATTTCCCTAGTTTAGAAAATGAGATGCATTGGGAAGTTCTGAGTTTTTGGTGCATGAAATACCACCCCAGCTAGGGGAGCTGATGGCAAACTTTCCTAGAGAGGAGTTCAATAATACCCTGTTAAAATGTACGGGAGTCATCAGACGAGAATACAGTTACTTTAAAGAAAGTTACTGCATTTTAGATAATGGAATGGTCACTTTAAGTAGCCTTTTGATTTATGCATAGAGCAAGCATACATATTTTGAGTTGTGAGGGTTCATCTGCAGCAGCTGCTCATTCATTTTAACAAGTGTCCTCTACCCCTGGCAGGCTTTCCGTTGCGCAAAGATAGTACATTTTGCTTTTGGCGTTTACCCACCATTCATGTGCATGGACACCTTCTTTAAAGGCGGTTCATCGCCCCTTTTTTTTTTTTAACAAATTCAGAAAAGTTTTGTTCTTTCAGCCAGCTGATCAACCAACATTTGTCTAGAACTGTTATGCGACAAGCCCAAAATTCTGCTGTCATTGAGGCTTCCGTTCTGCTGTGATTATAGATATATAGATTGAAGCAATGTCTTCCAGACACAAATGAAAACTCTTCTGGGATTATGCAGAGGAGCAGAAAATAATGACACAATTTATATTACCCATTAAAAGAGATAGTATATTGGTGCCAACGGTGCTTTAAACTGAAATTAGAAGATACTCCAGGATACAAAGCATAATCCCAAAGTTTACTAGTTTAAAGTATTCCTATGAGGAACATTATCGTTTTACCTATATGTTAATATTGGCATCTAATAAGTGGGTTTATGGTCCTGGCATCCATTAATGTGTTATAGGCATCTAATAAGTGGGTTTATGGTTTCTCATCCATTAACGTCTCTTTTATAGAAGTATTTTTTTTAATCTCTAGCATTATATACTCAAAAAAGAAAAGTGTTATATGGATACACAGGACCGGTTACAGTACATGGGTTGAATATTCACTTGGAAAAAAGTTTATATGGATCCTGTGACGCCTAATCTTCTGTTATGTCCTAGTACACTCAGGATACTGTGTATGAGATATTTTCTCCATTAGTAACCCGTGACATTCTGTTTTTCAGTTCATTATAGACCCTTGCAGGGCAAGTCCTTGTAACCATGGAAATTGCGTAGTACATGTGGACAGTTACCTGTGCATCTGCCATGATGGGTACACTGGAGTCAACTGCGAGTCTGCACTACCCAGCTACACGGGGGTCCCGACTACAGCGCAGCCAGAGTTTGACCCGTCCACTACAGAGCCCAGGATCGAAGCACCTCACTCCCCTGCTGCATTGGCATTGCCTAAGTGGAAGCCAAGGGCCGGTCAGAAGGTGGTAACCTTAAAGTGGGACGAAGTACAGGTCAGCGAAAACAAAAGTGTGGGGCATTTAAAGAACTAAATATTCCATTATTCTTTAACTATAGATTCAGTTTTTGTTTTCCAGGTTATCCCTGATGTTGCTTGTGGAAATGCCAGCTCCAACACTTGCTCTGGTGGACGCCTCGTGTCCTTTGAAGTTCCTGAGAACACATCCTTGAAGTAAGAGTTTGGTTATCAACAAAATATGTTTAATTTGTGATGTGATAATGTAATTTGTCTAATATACTTCATATAAAGCTATACTCTTTCTTATCTGTCAGAAGAACATATAAAACAAGGTATCCTTATACGGGAGGTATTAAGATTATTCCCTTTCATGGTTTGGGCAACACTTGGCCCAAGGCACAGTACCTACGTAGAGATGCCTAAACTTGTGCTGTTTTGGAGGCCACACAAAACTGTGCTTCTTATTGTGACTATTTGCAATATCCCTCACTTGGCCTAGAGCACTAGCCCAGGATGCATGTCAATGATCTGCCTGTAGGCCTGCCCCACCAACTTTTGGATCTCCCCAAAGAAGTCTTCTAATGTTTTGCCACTCTACATCTTACTTTATGATCATGTTGAAGAGAGTCATCTCACCCTAAAGTCATGTGCATTCACCTATTCAAACTCTTTATCCCCCATAGAGGGACTCCAACCGTCTAAGTACATTTGGTGATTTTTGTTGCATGTTCTTGGATCCTTAGGATTTCTCAGGATGTCACCGCTTCTCTCATATTGCTCTGGAATGTAACATCTGGCAGTTTCAACCAGTGCTCCCTTATAGATGGCAGAAGTGTTACCCTGCTCCAAGCTCCAGAAGGTCTTGTGCTCCCAGAGGAAATGTTGGCTCTTGGGAACAACTACTTCATTGGTCAGTGAAAACATTAAACCCATGTAGAGAAAGGAAAACATAAAACAAATTATGAAAAAAAAACTACAAAAGTCGCCAACTAATCATAACATTCTAGACTATATATATGATTCCTATATATCTATATCATGATTCCTAAATACTTATATCATATTTTTTAGTTTTCTGTTTCTAAACTGGGCTACACATCTTGGCTAAGATCTCTGCTTTATGAATAGTGTCTGCTTCGCTGCATTATCCCATTATTACGTTTTGGGGAAAAGCCTGGGCAAAATAACAAACCTGCGGTTATTAAATATAAAAAGCAATGATTTATTGAGTTTTTCTATAGCTGTTGTAAAGGGATCAGAAGGGTAAACCAAGCAAGTGTAACAATCTAGAAAAAAAGTGTGTATAACTTCATTTTTTAGCTAGGAAAAACAGTGTAAGTCTGGATGTTCGTGAATTCTGAATTCTAAACGTCCTGCTCTTCTTGTCTCAGGCTTTGTGAATGATTCTGTGAGTAAATGCATTGTGGCATTACGTCTTGTCGTGGTGGTAAAGATATCTCACTGTGCACCCAAAGACAATGGGATTGAAGCTCCAGAGTGTTCTGGAAAAGGAGTTTGTGTTACCAAAGAGACAGCGGTAAGGGCCGTACCGTCTTTATTGTGCTGTATAATGTGCATAATGTGTGTCTACAAACGCTATTTGTTTTTTTGTAAATAGCAATTTTGGTGCAAAATATTGGATTGGTCTCCATAACAACTAGTCAAATGTTCCAGCACCATTTCATTTGTTGCCCTGGTGATAAGACCACTTTTGAAGCTTTATTAATACCCTCCGTGTTTTTCTTTCCTCATACAGTAGAATTAACACTCTTGCGATTTTTAGCACAGTGAAATGTGTGTAAAATGTGCTCTTCGTCTGTGATTTGCATTGTTACTCTAATTAATATCCCTCTTTCTTGTGTGCTGCTGCAGCACAGACCATTCGTTTTTTCATTTTTTGTCGGAAATGTGATTTCAATACCCTGAGAGACCACGTTTGCTAATTAAAGCAATAAGAATTTAGAATAAAAAAACAGAAGAGAGGAAAGAGAGCAGAGAGGAGGGGATGTGAATGTGTGGGATAAAAGGAGAAAAAAAAATATTTATTGAATAAATTCCAGCTGCTGACAGAAGCCACAACCAAAAAACCCCAAATTCCAAAGGATTGGCTAGTGCTTCTCAGCCCATGGCTCCCTCCCTGGCACTGCCCGTGTTTTGTTGCACACCAACACATGTACATATGAACACGTATTCCGTGTATGCTGTAAGCAGTTAACATTTTTGTCAGTTCATCTGTCATCTGCCCCAAAATCCCTTTCATTTGCAGAAATGTTCAGGCAGCGGTGAGCACACAGAGTTAAAGCTCCTCGTTTGTGTGCCGCCATAAAGAAGCTACTGTAGTTTAATCCCCAAAGCTGTTTATAAATGACACAGATTTAACATGATAGCACTAGTAGGGGATTAATCCTGGCGAGGTGATACCAGCGTCTGCCGGCTGTGTATCGCTGCGCCTTATCATCAGTAATCTTGTTATTTGTATTCCTTGTGCTCTGTAATAAACATTTCCAAATATAAAGCAGAAATTCAGCCTCTCCCAAATGTATAGACTATAATTGGTCATTCATTGCGGGCAGGACATTCCTGTCTGCGTTATATTAGGTTATGAGTATATATAACCACATTGAGCAGTTCTCTGGAATCACTCAGTACTATATTAATAAAACATAATAATAACGGCGATACAAACACCAACGTGTGCATATAACATCACCACATTGGCTGTTCCAATGCACTGCCTGGAGGAACCCTATGGAAACCAAGCGAGTAACACACTATACATTACATTGTAGATCCATAATAGCTTGCTTGAAATTCTAATTCATCTCCATTGTTAAATCTTATTGTTAGTATTTGGAATTGTAAAGGCTCATCGTATAGCCTTTCAGATAACTGTGTGTGAATGATTGATAGTGAATGAAGGCCAGATCTGAACTCCAAGGGTTTACAACAGAAATCAGCCCAAAGTGCTTCCAGACAGCCAAACCTCCCATCAGCTTCATCTTCATTATTCAGAAGCAAAAATTATGGATTTAATAAAAACACAGTTTCTGCATTCTGCTTTTTGTAGTGTTTGTGTACTTAAGTATTAATAAACAGAAATGCATACATATAAATAATATTGGATTATCCTATAAAGAGTGAAGTACTGTTTCCCTGGCATCTAAAATGTTTTCTTAGTGGCTCAATAGACTTTCTGGCCATTTTGTCTTTCCTATCCATTTTTCATAAAATCTAATTTTCATTTTCTTTTTTTCCTTCCAGGATACATATTCTTGCCAGTGTGAAGCTGGTTACACAGGCACATATTGTGAGGAGTATGATGCATGCCATGATCATCCCTGTCACAATAATGCCACTTGCGCTGATGTCTTACAAAAGCACAATGGGAATAATGCAACCTGTACCTGTCTGCCAGGTATGTGCCTAAAAACAGCACATTTATGAGCAAGAAGACAACCAACAGATATATCAGCAAGAAATAAGAACAGAGCCTTCACAAGAATGTATGCCGTGCTGCTACCTGCATAGCCCTATTTAGGAGGCACTCTGTCTCTTGAACCCAGATCTCTCCCATCCCTCTTCCTCCCCTAAAGTTTATAGAAGCTCAGAATGTTTTCATAAAAGAAATACTAAGAAAGAGGATGGGGACTTACAAGCAGATCATGGGTTAAATCTGTTTTTTCCTTGTTCAGGATATACCGGGGACCTGTGCGACTCTCTTGTGGATCACTGCTCCCCACAACCATGCAGGAATGGAGCTACCTGTGTGACCAGTCTCAGTGGATTCAGCTGCCAGTGTCCAGAAGGTAGGCCTGTCACAGACCCATAAGCTTTATGGCTCAAAATGCTGAGAGTACTTTGTTCTGTGGATCCCTAGTGGATCAATGGGCATGTTTTTCATATTATTCCCTTCAGTACTTGAGAGTTACTATTCGTTTTCTCTCAATGGAAGCTGTTTCCCTAACATTCTGTCTTCGCCCTCTACTTCCTCCATTCCTCACAAATCACTAAAACATATTTTTCTTCAGGCTGTGGTGGCCAGAAGGTAGATCTTCATCAGTTTAGATGCCAGTCACTCTAGTCAGTCTCTAATTTCCAATCCTTGCTAAGAGGAACCATTTTGGCAGTTGAAATAATTAGTTATTCTGGGGGCATAGTGGGCAGGAATCCTGAGGATGTATTTAGAGGTCAGCCTTCTCAGGGACATGTCTGCTGATCATGCATTCTGTGCTGATCATGGTGGGCCCATGGAATCATTATAGTTATGATATGTTTATAGAGCATACAAAAGAGAAGTACAAACTAAACATATAGTTAAAGTTCACAGTATACAAAATGGACAATAGCTTTAACCCGTGTTAAGACATACCGGTGAAGACAGAGAAAATGACCTGCCTTTGAAAGAGTATTATTTAAAGGTTATTTGGTTGTAGTGAAGGCCATGTGGAGGGTCAGTGATGTGGAGATCTTAATAGTTTGCTGAACAGACGATTTCTTTCAGAGTTCAGGTTGTAGGTATTAGGGTGAGTTAATCCTTCATTGAATAGGTAGGTTTTTAGTGACATTTTAAAGGTAGAATTGATAGGATAGAATTTTTCAGAACGATATAGGGCATTCCTGAGAATAGATATAGCGCAGGTAGAATGCTGGAGGCACGAGTGGGAAGAAGTGATAATAGTCAAAGAGGCAAGTCGTGAACAGCGCACAGAGGACAGTTAGGTGAGTATTTAAGAGCTGCAATAGGGGTGACACAATGTTATAAAAGGTGTGTAGCTAAATAATTTTAATTTAGTTTATAGGAACTGGCCCAGTGGGACAGCAAATGAAGGGCAATATACTAAGAAAATGAGTCTGGCAAAGGCATTCAAAATGAATTGATGCAGCGAAAGGTAGAAGAGAAGAAGGACAGTTTATAAGGGGTTTAGTTAATAAAGGAGGATACGTCATTATTTTAGTCTAAGGAAAGGAGCAAGGCGGCAGGATTTGTTTAGATGAAGGGATGAAGGAGAGAGTAGAGAGGTTGTAAGCAGGTGCAACCTCATCTAAGACAGCATCTAACGTAAGGTTGTACCGTGCTGTTGAAACATCAGGACAGGAGGAGGTAGGGGTGTTGGAAAGGAGAGGTAGAAGTGTGTTAGTTGTTACATGTTTCTATAGGTTTGTGGAGGAGGTTGAAAGTTAGAAGGCAGTGATCGGAAATAAGTGCCATCACAGTGTGTGGGGGATGTACGGCTTCTTCATTCTGCATGATTTAGTACCTTAATTCATGTCAGGTTCATGCATATATGGTGTACCTCCATTTTTATACCGCCATATACTACCAGAAGCCTACAATTTTAAGTAGCACTAATCATACAGTTCCAGGATCGCTGTTGGGAATTTGTGAACAGAATGTTTCTTTAATCCATTTAATATACAGTATATGAAGACAAAATGTAGCACAATGTGCTCCATGATAGCTGTTGAGAATGACTAATCGTGAGCTCCCCTACATTCCATACTGCTTGACGTCTAACTGTGTTGATGATAACATGTAGCTGGCCAGTCTATTGTACATGTACTCGATTACTGCTGTATGCATAAGCTCTCAATCACCTACGCTTCAAATCCTCCTGATAAATAGTGGGTCTTGTGAGGACGTAGACGCAAGCACACGTATAGACATATCTCATGATTTCAGTTCATACGAACACTGACTGTATTTACTGTATGTATGAACCAAAATAAGCTTCCACGGCTTTACCCTAAAATTAAGGTTAAAAGTTGGAGGTCGCACTTGATGAAGGAACCAGAAGGTAGAGATAGCTGGCTTGGTGAGACTGCCACGATGGCTCATTAAGTTAACATGTAAATGTAACATATCTCCATACCTGAAAAGGCAGGATCGTTCCATCTGGGCTTACGCCTCCTCCCAGTGTGTGTCCTAATTGTGAATTCCTGTCGCTATTCCTTCTATCACCCATTTCGCCATCCTTTATATTTTATTTCATATTGTTTAATAACAAAACAGAATCACAACAATGTTGCCTTTGATAAGCACCTTTATTTCTGGAACACTGTTAAATATCTCCAGGATTGTATTGATGTTTGCCTACCATGGTTCTTTTGAAAAAACAGTTTCAAAATCCACAATGGGCATTTTTATACCAATAAAATATTTTTTTGCCTACATGAGTGATAAGGAATGTGGCCCTCTATAAAAAAACACAGGGGTTCATGCATAAAACTGGGGCTAAATCTTAAAATTTGGTTCAGTCCATAGGTTTCTATGGGGATTGCACAATTTATCCAATTCATACAAAACTCTCTAGCTGTGTGTTGTAGTAATTTATCTGATTTGTAAAATAACCCTGATTCTGAGTTTTGCTTCTTTAGCACTAGCAGTGAACGGTCATTTACTTATGGCTACTGTAAGTGAAGGAACCAATATAATTCAGTGACTAGTTATTAGCCATAGTTCTAGCTGGCCAGTTAGCAGCGCTGGACTAGTATAACCACATGAGGTCATAGAACTGCAGTCATAAACCAAGAAAGCACTGTAAGTAATGGGTTACTTGAAAATGTCTGATGTACAGCTCAGCGTGATATGTATTATATATTATGCTAAATGTGTTCTTTGTGTAACATTAAGGAAATCTAAGTGTGAACGAATGGGGCTTGACTGTCTAAAACACTGAAATTTGGCTAGTGTTCTAGAAACAAATGTACTGTTCTTTCAATCAAATGTTTGTTTTTTTCACTATCCCATAAGTTTGCAAATTTACAGGAGAGCTTCCGTTTCAAGTCACCAATGTCATTATGCATTATGAAGGGCCTCAATGAGCTTCTTCTACGAGAAGCCCTGTGCTAGCCCACTATAATGTGCAGATATATCCATAGGATCTCTTGAAAGTTCACTGCTGTCATTGAACTACTATACAGCACCAGCTCAGCTCCTCTTGCAAGAGAAATGTGTCCTCATCGGGGCCCTGTGTAATGCACAACGAAGTTAGTGAGTTGGAACCGTGTTTCTCCAACAAACTCACCATCCAACTCCAGCTTTATTGAATAAACCTAAAGAAACCAGATGAGCAAACCTGGGCACTTCCCAGAACTACCCAAAGCGCTCTCATCTGGGGGAGTGGCTTCATGAGGGGGTGGGACTAGTCACACTCAGAGGAGGGGTAGTTGTGTATTGGGTGGGGTTAGCCGAGACAGCCTAAAATTGGCATGCAGGAAGAGGTGGAGCGGGCCTGGCTAAGTGCTGCCCCCCCAGCTGGAGAAAGAGGAAAATGACCCTGGGAACCAGCAATTCACCAGGAGACTCCGGGTCAAACCTGGAGAGTTCCCAGGTATGCAGATCTGACAGCAGGGATCAGCATTTGTGTCTACTACTTATTAGAAATAGAGACAGCCTCGGTATAACAAGCTACGCCTGTCTAGTTTACGGATACAGAACAGTAACCTTTCGGGGGTTTTCACTTGTGCTTAATTGAGTTGGGGTTTAGTAACTCATGCTTTCAAAATGCATTATACTCCAGCACTCCACAGTTATAGTCAAAACATCAGTTTTATTTTGTTATTCGTTATCTTGCCATCCTTTCAATGTTTGTAAGGAGGCTACTATTGCCTGTAACTCCCATCTTGTTGACAGGATTTCTGGGTTCCTTCTGCGAAGAGAAGATAGATCCCTGCTCTACATCTCCTTGCCTGAATAATGGAAGCTGCACCTCCAACGGACTCTCATACTCCTGCCGATGTAGTCCAGGTTATACAGGACCAACCTGCGCTCAGCTGGTGGACTTTTGTGCTCTTAGCCCCTGTGCACATGGGATCTGCAGAAGTGTTGGAACCAGCTATAAGTGTCTGTGCACCCCAGGTAAACACTGTAGATATTGGCTTCTGTTTTTCTTCCCACCTGACAGAATGGTATCATAGATTACATACCTGCTACATGCTTTTTCTCAAGTGGTTCTTCACCAAATGCACTAGGGTATGGTAATTAAATCAGTCTTCCTTGACGAAACCCAACACTTCTGCACCTTTTGTAATTTCAAGATGCTGTGCACAGCATGATAAAAAGTGACCTTCGCACAGGTACAGGAACAACATAGTTTCATAAGTGCAAACTGTCCCATTTGTCCGAGACGGTCATGGGATTTGGGAGCTTGTCCTGATACTTTCAGTGTCCTGGGAAATAAGTGGTCCAGGTGTCAGATGCAAGGCCTTTTGGGGAGATCTCCATCTAACTGCCCCAAAATAACGGGAGTGAAAGCCTGTCCCCCCAGACCTCTGCTTCAGAGCTCCATAATACTGTGTGCCAGAAATGTATGATGAGCGACAGGATATGATGTCATATCCCCACACTCAGCACTGAAGCCGCACGCACTGAGAGGGAGCACTGAAGGAGAGGTTTGAAGAAACAGACTTAGTGCCCCCACCACAGGACTTAAAGAATAAAAAAGCAGAGGGAGAGAGGTAGGAGTTGGAAAGAAAATGGGTAGTGTGATAGTGAGAGAGAAAAGAGAGAGATAAAGAGAAATGAGAGAAAATGAGGAGAATAGATAAATAAAAGGTGGTAGACAGGGACGAGATAGTGACAAAGAAGAGAAATGGAGGAAACAGCAGAGATAATGTGAAAGGGAAGGAATAATGAGAAATAAGAGACCTTGAGAGAGAGAGAGAGAATATGAGTAAGAGTGTGGGGGAGAGCATGTGTAAGCATGAGAGTGTTCAAGTTGAGAGTGTTCAAGAGCATGAGTGAGAGTGTGGGTAATTTTACATTTTATTGTGGGGGGCAGGAGTTTGCCAAATACTCTAGGTACACCCCTGCCAGTTTTGTGTCTCGTTTGGTTGGTTTATGCTGGGACTTGGGTTTTAAGACTTAACATTCAGTCTCTGTGAGATTTTCCTTTGTGAGCTGCGGGTTTGGCGTGTTAACATATGTTAGCCAGACTATGCCAAGAGAAATGCTCTGATCCGACCTTTTGATGCCAAAGGATCTGAAAAGATAGACAGGGTTTATAATGTGTCTCTGAGTTTCCCTTTAGTAGAGTTCTGGTGGCTGCAGACACGCCACGTTATCCCTTAAGGGCAGGATCCTGACAGAAATACTAAACATTTCCTGGGAGAGAAATAAGTGACCTAAATACAGAGAGAGTGGCAATCTGAGTGGAAATAAATGTATTCAGCCATTCCTAATGTCTTTTGTTTTACTCAAAATAATAGGAAATGAAAGGGGGCTCTGTGCTTAGTCTGGCTTACAAGGGGTGAGGGGCATTAGACTGAGGGTGAGCTCAGGTAATGAATGGGAACGAGAATAGGTGTTGCTCCAAATTATTCTGCTTCTTGCCTTTTTTTAATCATTTCAGTGCCAGAGTTTCAAGCCACATGGTGCAGTTCACAGGGTTACCCGATGGCTCTAAAAGAGTTGAGGGAGTTGAACGTGAGCTGAAGGAAAGGAACATTTAGCATTATAATGCTGGAATAATATTACATTTCACAAAAGGACATAGTTCCTTGGTTCCAAAGTAGAGATTATGAGATAAAGCTAAATGGCAAAAGTCTGAATTCCCCCATGGACAAAATGTTTCTCTGCTTGTTTTAAAGACAATGATGTTGCATTATTAAACATTGAAAAATGTTTTTTTTTAATATATTAATCATGGAGTCCTTGGAACATCAGTATAATGAAGCATTAATGAAGCATTAATATGTTTATTTTTATTCTATCTTAAGGAGTTTGTGACACCAAATTCTCTCTCTGTACAATTAAAGGGTATGACACAAACATTTAAAGACTTTTCTGGGACTGATATGACATACTATATAGCCACAAAATTGTGTTTGTCAACAATACAATAAACAAAACTATACATCTTACTGCATCAAAACTACAACAGCTTTCATTAAAAACTGGTGACTTCTGTATTCTTTATCTCAATGCTTTGCCATTTTTATTACCATCATCATTTATTTATATAGCAAAAATAATTGTATATGGCTCAGCAGTTTACACAGTATGGTGTATGACAAACTCGAAATGACATACAGAGACTGATCAAGCATAATACTTAAATCTTTCTTTGCTTGTGGTGAATTAATTTCTGTGGGGGGAATTCTCACACCAGCAGCACTATAAATCTTTCAGCGTGGCGCGATTTGTGATCAGCGGCTGATGTGCAGAAAACAAAACAGATAAAGTAACGCAGCAACACCACTTCAGTTATAGGAACCCTCCAACCATCATACGCATTTTAATGTATGTGATAGCTGAATGCATGCAGATACGTATAGGAACTTATGAGAATCCCCTCTATGACTTTTCTCTGTTTCCTCACCCCACAGATAATTACATTGCAGGAGATGTGTCCCAGGGGGTCTATAAATCCATAGCGTGGGGGTGTCCAACCTGCGGCCCTCCAGCTGCTGCAGGACTACACCTCCCATAATGCTCTTTCACCTAAGGGGCTGGCTGAGGAGTATGTAGTCCTGCAGCAGCTGGAGGGCCGCAGGTTGGACACCCCTTCCATAGCGCATGGATTTCGATGGGGGACTTTCCTGCCACTGATTGGTGCCAAACATTGCTGGCTTACGGGGTGGCAGGGAAATAATGCAGATTAAAGTATTTTAATATACATTCTTTGTTGGTGGGGCTATATGGGACCTTAGGCTTCCCCTTTAATTGCTACTAAACTCGGTATTCTCTGTTTTTGTACACTGCATGTAGTACCCACAAAAATGTATTCGATTGTCTTAGTTGTATTAGTTGTCAAAGATTTTGTTGATCATGTTTTTTCTTAATTGTTCTTCTTGTAATTGTTATTTATAAATGAATATATATAGTGCCTATCATTACAGGGTCATAATTAACACAGGGTGGTCCTTGTTATTAAAGTAATAATATCCTGTCTTGTGTTTCCTTAACCTGAATCACATGCCTATATTTATTCTTAGTAGGGCTTGTGATTTGAGAAAGAGACAACGATTTCTGTATTCTGCCCAAACTGATAATTAAAGAAAAAAAACCTCCAAATTATTTTTTTACCTCTGAGAATTAGAACAAGAAGAATGTTTTCCTACCGCTTGCCAAAGGACCATGTAATGCATGACAGATAACAGCATGTTAGGGAATGGAACACATCCCAAATATTGTGTTCCTTGGAGTAGAAGAGTTGAAAAGCTTTCCCAAGGTGATATCATTTGGCTGGTATGTTTGATTAAAGCCATGAAGTTCTGTATTACAGTACATTATGGAAGGAAAATATTTTACCTACAAATATCTATGGAGAGAATGACAACGTGTCTGGAACTATAAACCGTATTGTTTACATTTTAGGATTGATCCGAAAAAATATAGATGGAAATAAGTAAGTAGCTAGTAAGTCATGAGGTTGTATGAGAAACTGAACGGTGCATTGGGTACCAAACACGTTGGTGATGGAGGCCGACGGGCATTGTGGGGTGTAAACTGTTCCAAAGGTATCTTTTTTTTACACTTTTTTTATGTGTTGTTCCAAACTTAATGTTGCTTGCTGGTTTATTCCTCATTGGCCTGCATGTCTGTGTTGATTTCTTTATGCGTTTCAAAGGGCTATGTGATAGCAAGTGGCAGGGCTACCTTGTTGTAGATACTTTGGAAATGGTTAACTGGAGGATATAAAACTTGTCCCTTTTTTATTTCAGATTTGGCTTGGGCTGGATATTCAGCACTGGTTTATGTGCTCAGTTATGGGTTTTGTTCTTTCTTCATATGAGGTGCTTTGATGTGTGAAGGTTGAGCTAAAATGCTTTGGCCAAAGTCTTGTTTGGGTAGATTTGTTGATAGCCTTTTGTTTACTTAATCCAGTTGTGGGTTTGGTACTGAGCGCATTTTTCATTCTCTTGCTGGGAATGGATGATTAAACACGGTTGAATGTTTACTTTGCATCTGCCTGTTCACATTGCATTGAGCGGAGAATTAATCTCTCTTTGTTGAACTTAATATTAGCATTTGGGAACTCAGTATTCCCTGAATAACACTCCCAGAGACAAAAAAGTGCCATTTTAACTAATTGCGAAATGATGCATGTTGGCTGTGCCAATGTAGGATTACATTTTACTGGGCAGGGTGGTTTCTCTGCACCATTATACCTGGCTTTTAGTAGCTGCTTTGCCTATGCATGCATTAGCAAATGCTTATTGATGCAGTCCATCCTGTAGCCAATTATTTATATTATATATATATAAATATATATATATATATATATATATATATAAAAAATAAACAGCCTACTTCCAACTGTGTAGCCAGGGCAAGAAAGAAGGGCCATTGGAAACCAGAGACACCAAAAGGGAGCAAGAAGTAAATAACCAACAGCTATCAACATGTCTATTCCAACAAGAAAATGGTTGTTAACAAACAACATATTTCTTTGTCCTGAATTCATAATCAGAAATTGATAAAAAAGAGAACGTATGCTAAAGATACCTGCATTCTAAAACCTGTACATAATACGGCCACAATGTATCTCCCATTAGGCGCATTTAGCATGTGCATAGAGTTCTATTTTTTAGGAGGAGAAAGAACTGCATGCTATGTCATTGCAATCTGGGTTGACTTAATGGTGGAATACTCCAGATGAGTACACAAGCATTGTACCGGCTACCTTTTATGGAGGAAAATATATGTGGCACTGCATTTTACAGTAAGAGCACCACCACCCCACAAATGTGCACCATCACCTCCTAGACGCAGTGTCCCTCTCTGGCCAGCTATGCCCATGTCTGAGAATCACGGCACACAGCCAGATGGGAAGTTTGGCGAACAGATGGCCAGTGGTCTTCTCCGCAGGATGTTCCAGTTCAACCATCTTATTTCTAGTGCAGAACTTGAAGAGAAACAAAGGGCGGCATGTTGCTTCAGGACATTTTGGGGTCTGGTTTCCACTCTGGCTCTGTCTGGGGCTTTGAAAGAAAACATTGACTGTGCAACCAAGAGGATGTTTCTTCTACTCTTTCTAAAATGTATCACTTTTCCCCAGAATTAATATATTTTATACATTTGATACAAACACATGTATGGAGCCATCAGGATTGGAATCATTAGTGGGTGGCTAAGAACTGTTAAGGTCTTGAGTCTATGAGATCAGGACAACACAAGTAGGGAGGAAAGCGTACAATGTATCTATGGGGTGCATAATGTTTGTGAATGCTGTATCTAGGAGTTATCTATGGTCTGATGAGTTTTTGGTAATTGCTGTTAAAGACAGTGTTTTACATTGTGATTATCCTAGCAACACCACTGGCCATCTATCCTTCACATTAAGTGTCTGCGCTTTCATTTACTGCACCAGTGTATCCGGCTATGGCTTAATGCAACTTTCCATCAGGGTACCACCAGTATACCTGGTGAGGGTTTTAGTCACAAAAGCTTTGAAAATATAGATCTATCATTCCATCTATCTATCTATCTATCTATCTATCTATCTATCTATCTATATATATATATATACATTGACAGTATCTATCTCAAGAGAAGCTAGAGACTGACTGTGAGCATTGGGGCTCACTCCATCACATCACCGTCCAGAAGACGTTGTATACCCAATCATTATTTGTAGGCTACACTAATTCGTCTTGGGTTTAAGACAAATAAATAAAATAGTGCTACGGATTGACTTATGAATAGATGCTGTGAACCAAGAACATCATGCCCATCATCACTTTTTGGATAATTGTAATAAACCTCCTATAGTGATATTTCCCCTCTGTTGGGTTTGTAATTGAACAGCAGGAATTCTGAAAGATCTTAAACCCCAGTTCTTGGTTTTGATCTGATCAGCAGGAGTCAGGAGCATTAAGATTTCTGTCTGATATTTTCTTCAAACAAAATCAGCCCATACTCTTTTGGTCTCCGCTGCATGAGATCTGACTTCACTGACCTTTTGTTCTCCCTCTGCTGATATTCAGGAAAGTGACTAGAACTTTTTATTATTATTCCCAAGAGAATAATCTTTTACAGGGAAGGAGGAAATGTTTAAGTTAGCAAGTTTGCAGAATAGACACTAATTATGGCAGTGGTCTAAGAGAGCAAGTTGTTGATCCTCTAGTGTAGAAGGTGCAGCAAAGGAAAACTATTTCCAGACTCTGATTATGGTGTCTTCAGTTGAAGGTCATAGTCATACCTGATACTGAAAAAGAGTCACATAAACTGTTGGGACATCAGTGGCCCCTTCTTAATACTAGCTGGATGTAGTTTTAAGAAGAGTTGTTAAATGATATTGTGTATTTATTAGACCACAACAAATCACCACCCTAGCTTCTTTACTGTAGCTTTAAGGACCAAGGCATTGTTACTGAAAATTATCATTGAAGCTGAAGCTGTGGTTACAGGGCGTAATAATATAATCAGTCAGTAGAGGCGTTATATGTAATAATTATAGATGCAGATGGAGGAGGCGGTTGGTTGACCGCGGATAAATGACCATAATTGTATCTCATTGTCTTTTTTTTAATTCATTAATTGATTAGTGGTGCTAAGCCTTGTTCCACAGTCCAAAGCCTGGGTTTATCGGTTGGAATGAATGAACAGGGGGTCACACTGACATTTCCTGCCTATATGAGATTTTCTTGTTCTGCTATTTTTAACCCTTGTTTTTCTCAAGAGTTGTTTTCCTGATGGACTCTTTATTGCGCTCATGCTGGGCCAGGGGTTTTGTGTTTGTTTCAGAAGTGGCTCATGAGAGGAATGTTAAGCAGGGCAGGATTATTACTGCAGCTTCCATGCACTTCCATAGGGATACTGACATTTAGGGTAATCCATTGCTGAACTGGAGTAAGCCACTTACTGATCTGCTGGTAACTGTGGTAGAAAAGAGTTAATGGTTTAATTAGGCGGCTAATGCAAATTCTAATAATAATTGGAGCAGTGAATATAATCACAGCTCTGTGCTTTGTGATCACAAAGGCTCATGACTGTGGCATTTAATGTATTCAAGGCTCGTAAAAAAGGAACAGGCCTCACGCCACCTAGTGGACATATGATATTATGACATCTTTCCTGTTGCTTGCAAAATGCTGTATCTTTGTATTCTTGGCAGTTTTCTTATGGAAATATATTCCAAAATAAAATGACTGATTGCTCCTTGAACTCTAGGAGATAGAAACAACATAAATCAAGATGACATGAAAATTGGATGTTAACTGTGGTTGATATAATACTTTTATAGTAAATCTCTAAATGAGTCTTTTGATTCTAATAAGAATTTAAAATAATTTAATGCGTATGTCATTATAAATCTGTGTCCTCAAGCTGTTTATAATGACAGTACCAGAACACTGGGCTATTTCATGCATGCTTTGGAAAGGGGCTTACCTCAATAATTGTGACAAACAGTCCTAATTCAGTGTTACTACATGATTTAACTCCTAAATAAATGCATTCAAACCCTGAAAGGATCAGTGGCAATTAAAACATAAATGTTATTAGCTTATCACTTAAAACTAAACAGACAAACAATTTAAACAATGGTTTACTATGAGATGATACAAATCAAACGTCCCAAATGCTTGTAATTCTACACTTAGATCCAGGATGTAACTAGAAACCACAGGGCCCCAGTGCGAAAATTGCCCCAGGACCCTCCAACTTCACCAAGCAACATGTCCCACAGTACCCCCTTTTGCCTCTGAACCACTTACAAGTGTAATCTTAGCCCCCAAACAGTCTGCTTACGTCATCTTTGTCCCCAAACTACTTGTCAGGGCTGCCAAGCTGCCATCTTTGCCCCTAAACAGCCTGTCTGTGCCTCCTTTGCGACCAAACATCTTATCGGTGCCCCTAGACAGCCTGTCTGTGCCATCTTGGCTCCCAAACAGTTCTGCCTGTGCCATCTTTGCCCCTAAAAAGGCTGATTGTGCCACCAAATTGTCTGTGCCCCCATAGAACTTGTATGCCTATGTCTTTGCCACCAACCAGCTTATCATGCTCAAAATAACATGGCGTGTTTCAGCTTTCTCTTTATCAAGGATTGAAAGAGTATACCTGAGACCATTATATTTGTTTAAGCTTTTTGTGGCTTCGGTGGTCTGTTGTGTAGACCCAGAACAGCTACAATTTGCCATTGGTCCTTCCCTAATGGTGAATGCAACTTTTATCTTACAGGTTACCATGGGCTGTACTGTGAGGAGGAATACAATGAGTGCATGTCGGCTCCCTGTCAGAACGGGGCTTCCTGTACGGATTTGGTGAATGGGTACCGCTGCACGTGCCCACCAGAATATGAAGGTAAGCAGGATCTGGTCAGTCATACTCTTACGACGGTGATTATGAATTTTATTTCAAGCTATACATACACTGATTCGAGCTTAACGTAGATTTAGAGATAAGATGATGGTTATACACAAAGATGGAGTTCGGTGTTTCCGTGCTATACACATGTGCCCTTAAGTATTTTTGTTCTCTAATATTAGATGTTATTACATCATCAAATTAAGCAACCAATATACAAAGCTTAACTACACTTAAATACCAAGCAACAGCATTCAAAGCAAATTCTGTGTATATTTGTGAATGCAGGGTTTTGGGGTAAATAAGAAGATTACTGGCTGTGCTGTTATTTTTTATATACAGAGCCCGTTGTTTATTCTCCGGTACTGGATTAAAGAGCAGTCTCCTGTTAGAAATCAGTTATCTAATTGAACTGGAACTAACCAGCGTCACTGACACAGTCCTACACTATGCAGGACAAACTCATCAGTGGAGTGCAGTCTCATAAAAAAAAAATATTTGTTGAATCTGAGAAGGCTAAACATCTCCGCAGACATATTATTAATTGCTCTAATCATCACATGACAACATGCATGTGCGACAGCGTTCATCAGCCAAAAAAACCATTCAATTTCAACTGATAAAATTGTATAGAAAGGGCTTGCGTTTTAAGTATGTGATAATTAATAGATGCTCCCCAAAAGTTCTTTCGGTTTGGAAAGCCTCAGTTGAGGACCTTTTTGAGGGTACTACACTTAGCTTTGTATTCATAGAGAGTACAGATTTTTGTTTTCATACACTTGACAATATGATAAGAATGTTACATGATGATGGACACGTCTTCCTTTAGCAGAACATTATTGTGGTTATATGAGTAGCCCCCCTCCGGGTGAGGCGTTGTGCTTTTTAAATGGGTAGGATGAGAGGGTCTGTCTTCTTTGTGCAGCTGACAAACAGCCAGATGAAGGAGGCGGCTGCTGCCATAGATCTGTTTGATGTTTATTTGTAGCTGCTTCCTTATGCAGATGAATGCAAACTTGAGAAGAAGACAAAGAAACCAACTGGGAATCCTATGATTTATTTGGGTGGTTGAAAAAAAATGGGTTATAAAGCAGGACGGCATAAACTGAACATACTTCAGTATGTCTCAAAACCATACTAAAAAGTAGATTGGCACGTTTAAACTAGTGTTTCCGACAGAATTCAGCTTCAAATTAAATCAGGGCAAATGTTTTTGAATGACAAGAAAAATGTAAAAAAAAATAAAATGCCACAATCGGGCAACATTAATATTTTCTTCTTCAAGTAAAAGTACATTATTGCAAACGTATTCATGCACCACGAGGATGAAGAGGTTCTCCTATAACTCCACACCGGATATAACAGCTGTGTGTTTGTGCTTATTTTGCTGGTTGCAAATAAAATAAGGCTGTTTAGGAATGGCTCGCTTTTCGCTTTGCATATTTGGTGCCGACCAAAGGAGAGTAGCCATCAGTGGTAGTCCAATACAGTTTGAGCGGTCTTCTTCAGCTCTATGGGGGCTCCAGCAGCTCAGTGATAAATTTATGTTGTGGCTCGTGCTTGGTCTTGGTAAGCACTTTAATATGCATTTTTATCTCCTTTTTTAAAATCTTACCTTCTAAAGATGCTGCAGCTTCAGAGCTGCAGTGTAATGCCCCCTCAGCCAACCACAGGCAGAAAGGAGGTCCTATTTGAATCAGTGGATCTCCAAACATCTGTGCAGAGGGGTCTCATTAGAGCCTCAGAAATCTTGCACAAAATGGATAGGAAAAACCACCAAATTCAGAGAGAGTGCTGATTTAGGTGCAATAATAGGTGAGATATAATGTTACAGAGCTAACATACGCATTAAAATGATTTAACTTATACTCAGATGCTACATAACTACAGTAAAGGAGAAGCAGAGGTTTTACAAAATATATTTGTGTGTCTTCTGTAGTCACGCACACAGAGAAATGGGCCCCCTGGACCATTGGGGAAGGGGATATGACTTTTTCATTGGTCATGTTTATAACTTTATATCAAGCAGGTATATAAGCAGAGGTGGCACTTTCTTATTTCCTTTTCAAGCAGGATCAGGCAGGGAGAAGATCTATAAATTTCCCACCCTCCTGCCTGGAATGGATTGCTAAGAAGACTCATATTAGTATCCGCAACAGCAGAAAATGGGAGAGACCCAGCCATTGGTGGCCAATACATCTGGTTTGAAGCTCTTGGTGAATATGATGGGTTTACCTGCCTGACCTGCTAACTTGGTCATCAGCTGGCAGTGGTTTATTCCTCAATTTCTCTGCAGATTAATAAAGATTATTATTCTGTGTAGTCACGGCTACGGTTTGTGGTCACCTTGGCAGCGCCTAAGACTCATATTGGTATCCACAACTGCGGAAGTTGAGACCAAGCCTGTGTGAGCTGATGAGCCATACTGGTTTGAAGCTCTTGGTGTGTTTGTTGGATGAATGGCCTGATGTACTAAATCAGCCATCAGCTGGCAGGTGGTTAATGTCCTCTAGTTGGCCTGGCGGTTAATATTTGTTCAATAAAGCTGTGGCCAAGCCTTCCCCGCGTATGGTGTGTAATTGGGGAAGTGTAAAGTTATTCTAATTATATTCTAAAGATGTTCGTACCGATGGTATAGACCTTACCAATCATGGCTCCTATAACATTCTTCTTTCATTGTTATCTCTGACATCTCACCCAACATTTTGTAACAAGTGGAGGTGATAATACAGTCAGAGGTTTTTACAGCTTATTTTATTTTTATTGATTAAGTGTTAAGACTGCTCGTGTATAGGCAATAAAAAGCTACTAAGTAGGACTTTAAAAAGAATACTATCTTGGCAACCGTGAATAATCCAATTTAAATTGTATTAAAATGTTTTACATTAATAAGGATGTTAGATTTCATAACATTTTACCTTTGTTAATGTTGTCTACAAACAGAGTGTGCTTAGATCTCTTTTATCAGCCATTAATTGTTATTTAGGAAAATATTTTTAAAAGCTTCCAGTATGTATGTTGGAAATGTAATTTAATATTTTGATTGGTGTGTGTAACAATAAATATTTTCCAAACTAAAGTGTGCGCCATTGGGTCTGCTTCCTGGCCTTTTGGCTGGAGAAGGGAGGAAAGTGGTTGTACCTCCTTTCCAAGAGGGTGACCTGGAAAAAGAAAACCTAGGAACTCTATGGTCCTTCCCAAAGAGTTTGCACCAGACCTGACCCCCACATCTTCATCGGAAGCACTATATTTTGTGCACCATAAATATAATGAACTTACCCGACCTCTTCAACTTCTCTGCAGTCTTTGCCGCTGTGACACCATATCTATGACGCCATATCTGTGATGCCATATCTGTTTGTATTAAATGTGTATTAGGAACCAACATCATGGGAGGGAGCAGCTGTCTTAACTTCTGTTCCCAGGAGTTTGGAAGATATTTCTTCCCCTTTTTTAGGTTATTATAGTGCTTTGGTCTAAAATGATTTGCTCTGGCAGCCTTAGTAGAGCTGGGGAGACATTGTAACAGAACACAATTATCTCCTCTCCTCCGAGGGTAAATAGTCCCTGACTTTATATAAATACCTCCAAAACAGTAATACTGTAAAACAAAAAAGCACAAATTATTGGTAGTGTTAATAAATGAATATAGTTATGCGAAAAGCTAGGAAGATGATAGTTCCCGTTAATTTGAATCTAAACTTCCGGAACATAGAATACAATGAACCATTTAATATGCCTGCCAGCTGTCCTAAATCACCCTGCATAACATAGAAACATATAATTTGACAGCAGATATGAACCGTTTGGCCCCCTGATGTAAAGACTCAAACTTTAATCAGTCCTTGGTCTCACCTCAAATTCTGGATAGCCATATGCCTATCCCATGCATGTTTCAAATTCCTTAATGTATTAACTTCTACCACTTGTGCTGGGAAGCTGTTCCACTAAGATTGGATTAAGACGCTGAATCCTTTTGCCTTTTACAGGAAGGCACTGTGAGCTGTACAAGGACCCATGTGTGAATGTAACCTGTCAAAACGGTGGGACATGTGACAGCGAAGGAATGAATGCCACTTGTATTTGCACTTCAGGGTTCATGGGTGAGTCTGTATGGAAACAAATGGTTTCCAGTCTCTCATTTGTGAAAGGTTTGAATACGCATATTTCTACTCTTTGGCAACATTGTGTTTCCTTGCAGGTGATGAATGTGACATTGAGGTAAATGAGTGTGACAGTAACCCTTGTCACCATTCTGGCACCTGTGTGGATCAACCCAACGGCTACACCTGTCATTGTCCGCATGGCTGGGTAGGAGCCAACTGTGAGATCCGTAAGTGTGACGAGCAACCAACCTCTGTGAGCTAGAATTATAATGAGCATTTCTAGGGAGAATTTTATACTTGGAACATGTAACAATCATTCATTTAGGTGACATAGATAGACAGAGAACAATGCTTTAACTGATGCCTAACATAAGAGTTATCCGGTTAACTGACATCATTGAGGGGGTGCAGCGCAGTGCGTTCTACTGAATATTGCATCCACTTACAGGACCACAAAGATGACAAGTAGATGTGCTAGGATTTTCTATCCCAGTACATTAAACAGATGACATTAGTAAGTTAGGTTATGTCTTGACTCGCTGGCAGATAATATCATCAGGTTCTATCCTAAAACATGAGAAGAGGGACAGAAAGGGTAGGCCATTGTTCCTTTGCCTAGGGCCTTGAGCCTAGTTACGCCCCTGGTAGTGGATGTCACATGTGTAGACCTGTATATCTTAGATACCTCTGTATATTGTGCATTTGAGTCTAATGTGTTTTCCCTTTTCATTCTCTCTCGAGCACAGACCTGCAGTGGAAAGCAGGGCACATGGCTGAGAGTCTGACCAACATGCCTCGACATTCACTCTACATTATCATCGGAGCACTCTGTGTAGCTTTTGTGCTCATGTTGATCATTCTCATCGTGGGAATCTGCCGAATCAGCCGCATTGAGTACCAGGGATCCTCCCGGCCAGCTTATGAAGAGTTTTACAACTGCAGAAGTATTGATAGCGAGTTCAGCAGTGCAATCGCTTCAATCCGACATGCAAGGTCAGTATGAGTCGTGGGATCTCACCAGGGCCAGGTTCCGGTACAAATACTGAAGACGCACCTTCCCTCTGCATCCCGTAAACAATTAGAAGAATGTTATGGGAAGGGGTTACATGGAAGAGTTGTATTGAGTTATAGAATGGGATTTGTTGGGATATAGTTACTTTTTATATTGGGCATATAAAGGGTTATTACACATGGTTTGTAAGCAAACATTATGAGGAAGGGGTTATAAAGTCATCATTATTTCCCAGCTACAGTAACATTAGCAGTACTTTCATAGAAAAACTGTATATTAAAGTTTCTGCTTTTTCCCAATGAAATGGGAAGTTCAAAAATGCTTATTTTGTCAGGTTCCCTAAAATATATATTTTCTGTTATTTTGGTAATTGAAAGATACTTGGGTAAAAAAAAAAGTGAAAAATAAGTGTTAGATCATCTCATTCTGGGCTGTCACTCACTGTATCGGTGTGTAGGCATCTCTGATACCTCATACAGGCTGAATTCACTAATGTCCTGCAGATCTGTCCCCAAAAGGATCCGTGATTCTGACCCGTATTTATGTGTCTGTGAAGGTAATAAATCCTGCAAGCATTCTCTTTGGTGATTCTCACGTGTAGTCAACGAATTCTCAGGCAGAATTTTCATGAAGAATCTAAGACTCTGAGCCATGAATTTACAGTGAAAGCTTGGTGAATTTACATCTGCGTGTGTCCGAAGTCAGCGAGGCAGGTTATCACGGCTGTGATGTCATTAAATACAGGAACATATGCAGAATTCATTACTATGCCTCCAAACTATAATCTTCCAGAAATAACAGATTTAAGGTGCTTCGCAATACATGGATACATTGTGTTTCCGCATATCTGCACTGATACTACTAAAAGAGCGAATATCCAGACAACTCATCTGTGCCTCCCATCACCAAATGTTTACGTTTTCCTCACTGCCATTTTTGTGCCATGAATTCTTATTTTGCTCAATTATGCAAAACATTTTCATATAACTGATTAATGGATCGTGATCACTACCGCTGCTTATTATTATTAATCAGACTTTTTCTGTTGTTCTAGTTGATTAGGAATAGGGAAAAACCAATGATGCAAGAATTTCATTCTATTTATATTAGGAATTGGGTAAAGGATTAAGATGTTCTATTGCAGTTCATTGGTGAACTCGTAGTCACTTTACCTGAGCTACTCTGTCTACTTTGTTAAAGGGATGGGTCTCGCTACTACTAAAAAGTGTTAGATAGTCCGTTAAATTGCCTGTAGTCATCCCATTATCTTTAGCCAGTCGTTTTCATTTGACTTTGTCTTTTTCCCCCCTCTTGTTTTAGGTTCGGAAAGAAGTCGCGACCTGCTATGTATGATGCCACGCCAGTGGCTTATGAGGACTACAGCCCCGATGACAAGCCTCTTGTTACGCTGATCAAAACTAAGGATTTGTAGTTTGCCCCTTCCCCATGATTGTTTAGAGCTCAAAAAAAGAGGGGACGTCTTCTAGCAAAAGAATAAATTACTAACTGACTAATTATTTTTAAGAAAAAAAACAAAAAAACTGAATCAGAGGCGTATTTCCACGCGGTGGAATTCATCCATTCCACATATTATTTGAGGCTCGCTTACACCCAGCTGTGAAATAACACTTTTCCTGGTAGTGGTCACTGTAGGTAGTTAAGGAATTAACCCATTGGGTGAAATAAAAAGATTTATTAGCCATGTCACCATGTGCTATAAAGAGAACTGTGTCTGTAGACTGTAGGAAGCTCGTATAACACATCATTTATCCGTTAAAAAAAGCATACTAGATGCCTACAATGTTTGTGCCGTGAAGCAAGAAAATTCATGATTCTAACCAAAATTTGAATTACCGGTAGTTTTTTTGGTTTTTCATTGGTGCATGGTTTGCTAACAATATTCCTGTACTGTTTTCTAGAAAGTGCTCTTGAATCGATGTTCCCGTGCATACTTTTGTTGTGTTGGTAAAGCTGGCTCTCGTATAAATGATAGGAGGCAGATTAGTACTAGGCCGGGCTATAATTTTTCTCAAAAATAGCAAGGTTTTTTCTATATTGTGAGTAAGCAACGCTTCTTTTTAGACATTGCTGATTTCCCGAAGAATGTATCTGCCCATTAGCTTGTGCGTTTGCATTGTGCTGTACACCTATTTATGTGATCGCTAATCTCGTTCCTTTATTCTAGACTTTTTAAGCTTTGTTCTACTTGGAACCTCCAAATATTCTGAATAAATGTTATCAAACTGGCTTGTGGTTGACACTTTCTTTGCTTGCGGGGTCTGGGTGGAAGAGCAGGACTGGGATCTCAGATCTTCAGCCCATATAGACCATGGAGGACTGTGCAGTACCCAGCATCATACCGTAAGAGATGGAGCACTGTAATAATGGTATCCCCCAGTACACACCAGTAAAGACTGGGGCAGCAGAGACGAGCGCCCACTGGCGACAGGTGTAGGGAAGTGGCCAAAGAAGATGGGTACATGCCCAGCTCTATTATAATCTGACCCTGGATGGCTTACTCGGGTCTCTGTGCTTAGAGAATCTGTTTTGTAATGGTGGCACTAGGTGGCTTCATAAGAACTGGCATTTCTTAATCGGATGAACTGAATCTTTAGTTTCTCTAACTGTCCATGTAAAACATTAAATCTCTAAAACTACATACACATAGTCCATGTGACCAGTGGTCCACACATAGACACCCATAGTGCCCATGACATTCGCTACTTTAAAATAATTTCCTGTTTCTGAGTCTCTTCTGAGCCTTATATGTGAGCCTCTTGGTTTTGTGTTCACTCCAATGTGTCGTTGGTGTAACACAATAATGAGTCTGAATTGGGCACTGTATGCTGAGGCGCGAGTAGATGAGGTGTTGTGTTGGTGCCCATCTAACACAACATCATGCCACTGCCCATGTAACACAACATCACGCCACAGCCCATGTAACACGGCATCACTCTACTGCTGCCCATGTAACACAGGATTGCGCCACTGCCCATGTAACACGACATCACGCTTTTGCCCATGTAACACGGAGGAAGTGGCAGAACGCACGTTGTAATATTCTGGTGCTGGACATTTTAAAGTTGGTAAGTATGATATTGACAAAAGTCATTAATGTCAACTTTAAGTGTCAGGAAGAGGCAGCATTCGGTGACACGAACCAATACGTCTCAGCTCCGTGAAGTAGGTATTGATTCCTCATCAGCAATTAAATAATATTAAAGCCAAAATAACAAAGAGACCGTAAACTTTGGGGAAGGTCGGCAAAGAAGGGAAATGAATGTGGAGCAATCAGAGGAAAGGAGGAAGAGATGGATGATAGATGGATAGAGGGGTAGATGAATGTATAGATAGATAGATATTGGGTAGATGCATGGATAGAGGGGTAGATGAATGTATAGATTGGGTAGATGCATGGATGGGGGGTAGATGATGTATAGATTTGGGGTAGGATGGCATGGATGGAGGGGTAGATGAATGTTAGATATTGGGTAGATGCATGGATAGAGGGGTAGATATGATGTATAGATTTGGGTAGATGCATTGGATGGAGGGGTAGAGTGAATGTATAGATATTGGTTAGTATGCATGGATGGAGGGGTAGAATGAATCTAAGATACTTGGGTAGATGCATGGATGGATGGGGTGATGAAATGTATAAGATATATTGGTAATATGGCATGGAACCTGGAGGGGTAGATGATTGTATGATATTGGGTGATGCATGGATGGAGGGGTAGTGAAATGTATAGATATTGGGGTAGCATGGATGGAGGGGTAGATGAATTGTATAGATTTTGGGTTTAGATGTGCATGGATGGAGGGGTAGATGAATGTATAGATTTGGTAGATGCATGGATAAGAAAGGGGTAGATGAACTCTATAGATATTGGGTAGATTGCAGGATGGAGGGGGTAGATAATGTATTAGATATTGGGTAGAATGTATGGATGGAGGTAGATGATGTAATCGATATTGGGTAGATTGCAATGATGGAGGGGTAGATGAATGTATAGATATTGGGTAGATTGCAGTGGATGAGGGGTAGATGATGTTAGATATTGGGTGATGCAGGATGGGAGGGGTAGGATGTAGATATTGGGTAGATGCATGGATAAGAGGGTAGATGAATGTATAGATATGGGTAGAATGGCAATGGATGGAGGGGTCGAATGAATGTATAGGATATTGGGTAGATGCATGGATGAGGGGTAGATGAATGTATAGATATTGGTAGAATGCCATGGATGGAGGGGTAGATGACTGTATAGTATTGGGTAGATGCATGGATATGAGGGTGTAGATGAATGTATAGATATTGGGTAGATGCATGGATGGAGGGGTAGGGTGAGGACCATGAGAGAGCTGCATTGTCTGTATAACAGTGGCTGAGGGTCTGCGCTGGGTTAGTAGAGTAAAACGTCCTTCGGATTTGGCATCACGATGATCGGTCTCTGAGGAATGACTGCAACGTCTGCCGGATACTGAAAGGTCTGAGGAGAGATAAGGAGTGAGGATAAGGACTGGTATTTGAAACATGGGGGGAAACGTGTTTTTTCCTTTAAGCACAGCTCGGGTAAGAAAGCGTGTGACGGATACGGAGAAAGTTCCTCCTTAGTTACTGTGTCAGATGAGCCAAGCACCCAGGCGGACGGAGGAAGATATGAGGCGACTCAATCATGTGCTCCAGGGGCCCGGCACCGCACCCAGGGGCCACCACCAACCGCCCCTCCGCACCGCGGACACTATTGAAACAAATAAACTGATGTTTCTGTAATAGCGCCTAATGCTAGCTATAGACTGCTGTAAGTGTACACAGCGCATAACAAAAGCGCTCATCAGCCTCTGCGAACACTACAGCATTGTCCACTCCAGGCTATGCGATCAAACGCGTCTGGGGGGGGCGGAGTCGTTATGCTTAAATATCAGAATCCGCCCCCCTCTTGCATATTGTGGGATCTCATTTAGTGGGCGTGGTTCAAAACGAATGCAGTGCCTTAATTTAGGTTTAACTTCCGCAGTCTCTGGTTGGGGCGGGGACTACGAAGGGGCAGGGAAATAGAGTATAGGCGAGGTCATGGGCGGGGTTTTCTCCACCGCTGGGAGGAGAGAGCGTCTGGTTTAAGGGGTGGGCCAGAGGGGCTGGAAGATATTCGCGAAGCGCTGGCTTTGGGGTGAGTCGGCCCGGAGAAGCTTTGGGATACCCCGCGGGGCGCACGGACGGAGATGTGGCAGCCGGCCAGCGAGAGGCTGCAGGTGAGGCGGGGAGGGCAGGGGGCTGATGGCAATCACTGCCTGGCAAGAGGTGATAGGAGAGCGGAGTGACACGGGGAGGAGGCAGCGCTCAGGGGACCAGAGAGAGGGATTCCAGCAGTGCTGAGGGAACAGCGTTCACTGGATGGACGGTGCTACCCATAGACTGCCAGGGAGTGTGGGCTCTGGGCTGCCAGGGAGTGCGGTGAGTGTGGGCTCTGGGCTGCCAGGGAG
>VKOC01026045.1:0-28880 GCA_009364415.1 Spea multiplicata
TGCCCCCCAGATATGCTCTGCCCCCCTCCCCCAGACTTACTCCATGGTGTCTAGCTGGGGCAGCCGGTAGACATCTGCGCGATGCACATAGACAACCTCTGCTGCTTCTCACCACTTCGGCCGCAGCGGAAGTGCCGACAGCAGCGGAGGTTATCTGCACACTGCCAGCCGGTGAACATTTGTGCAATGCGCTCAGACAGCCTCCGCTGCTGCTGACCACTAGTTCCGCCGGGGCTTCTTTGACGGAGTACCGGAATGTCATGTCACGCCAGAGCTCCGTCATAGAAGACATATTGATTAACAAAATTGAACACTAACTAGTCTTCTTACAAGGTGTCCAGTTCTGTCTAGAAGCATTGCTATTACTCAATTTTTAACTTTAGACCCTGAACGTGAAAAATAAATTCTCTCACTTACCCTACATGGATGTGTGGGATCTCTTAGATCCATTTTGTGGCTTGGTCAATGCCACAGAGTGCACTTAATCAAAGTTTTGGTGGTGGTTAATAAAATATATTGCTTCCAATGTTTTATTAAATTGTAAGGGTATCGCTCATAAGTCTTATTCATTTTTATAAGGAAGCAAATTAACCTGTTGTCACCTAGGTAACGCGTTACTAAACTATGCATTTTAAAATCATGCATTGTTAATATACTCCATGGTATTGAGGACCCAGGATATCAGTATACTGATATGTAAAATCTAATAATTGGCTTGTAATTAAGTCTGTGTGAGATTAACTGAAGAGTTTGTATAATAGAGATTTGTAAAATTCATCTGCTGCGAGTCATTAAAGACAGAATTAAATCCTTTCTTTCCTGTATGACATAATTATGACTAGTGTATGTAGAGGACTGCAGTTTTGTTATAATAGTAATGTAAAAAAGTGTAAAATAGACATGTCTTTTTTAATTATTTTGATTAACTTATTCAGCGTTAACTGTTAAATATCCACAATATTAAGCACCTTGTTCCTGTCTCCTTGTGCTGCTTCAAAACTGTTCTAAACAAACATGTGACCCCGCAGTGAAACTATAGCTATGTATAAGTGTATGTGAGCATGGATGTCTATGTATAAGTGTGTGTGCGCATGGATGTGTATGTGTACACGTGTGTTTGTGTGAGCAGAGATGTGTGCGTGAGCATGTATGTATAAGTGGTGTGAGATGGAGTGTGTGTGTTAGCATGCGTACATTTTTGTAAGTGTGTTTACATATGTGTGCCAGAGTGTAAGTTGGGGGTCAAGGGGCAATGATGACACTGACAAGCTGTTTAGGGGCAAAATATGAAACAGAAATTGTAAAATAAACATGATGTGTCAGAGTCAAAGTTGCTGGGTGAGGTTGAAGTCCCTGTGCAGGGGCATGGTTAAGTTATGAACTTGGCTGGAAGCAAATGGGTGTTGCTGCGGAGAGTTGCAGACAGGGCCGGCCCTACAATGGAGCCGTGTGGGGCAATTGCCCCAGGCAGCACTTTTTTTTTTGAAGCGGAGGAGAGAGAGAGAGGGGCGCCGAGTGGTTTTCGCTTACCCGCTCTGCGCACCTCTCTCCTCTGCGGCGAGTCTCCCTGTTCGGTCTCGGTGCCGGCCTGTAATGCTGAGCGCCGGAAGTGATGTCAATTTCTGGCGCTCAGCATTACAAGCCGGCACCGTGGCAGAGCAGGGAGACTCGCCGCAGGACTGTTTAAATGTAAGTACTGGGGGGGTAGATAATGGCGTCGGCGAAGTTTAAAATGCCGCCCCCCCCAGGGGTCGGCGGGGGGGGGGGCAGTTTAAACTTTGCCCCAGGCGGCATTAAGTCTTGGGCCGGCCCTGGTTGCAGTCTGCTGTGGCCTTAAGCTTTCTCTTAGGCACCATCTGCAGACACAACTGGAAACAGATACCTAGTCCTTCTGGCAGATATTGCTGTGGGCAGTGAAGAAGGTCCAGCAGTAGTTGAAGGAGGAGAGTTGATCTGATTGCAAAGTGTGGAGTTGTAAACTGAAATCTCTCCCCCTGTCACACAACAGGGCACCTTAAACCTTGTCCCATACTTAGGAGACCTTGGTATCCAGTTTTCACTGGCATTCATTGGTGAATGAATACAGCATAACCAAAGCTTGTGGTGGATATCCATCTTTTATGGGCCCCAACTAATAGTACCAACTCCAAGGCAATGGAGGCTCAGGATCAGCCTGCAGCACGTAAAGAGAAATTGGTGGTGTCACGGTCTTAGCTCCCGGCACCGATGTATCGGCTCCTGGCAACGGCGGGCCGATTGACGCTTGCGGACACCGGGTTCCCGATGTCTCGGCTCCCGGCACCGGCGAGCAGACTGCAGTCCGCGGATACCAGATACCCGAGACTCCGTCCCCAGCAGGCAGATACTCTGCTGCCGGTGCGGAACTCGAGGGGTTAAGTCTGGGGATTCTCCAGACAGAAGACTTACCTCCGCTCCCGGCTTCGGCTGCAGGAAAACTGGGGGCGTGGCTAAGCCGTGCAGCTGGAATCTGGGTGGTGATGGACGGCTGGAGGCTCAGCCGTTACGTCATTGTGGAGACGGGGTCTTGGGCTGGTTTTCTAATTATTTTAATCACCCTTCCATGAATTCTTGGACATTAAAAACTTCTATAAAAATAATAAAAAGATTGTCGTTTAAAAGTTCCCCAAAAACAGATATAAAATTCAATAGAGATTCCATCTGCTCCTGGGGACTTAACCAGCAGAGAAGCTTTTAATTGCATCATGCAATTCAGTTAGCATGAGCTTTCTGCATAAAGCCACTTGATCATCTGATTCTAAAACATTAGTTATGGCCCCCAGTGTTTCTTTTAAAAAGGAACAATCCATAACTTTTACATTAAAAAGGGTTTGGCAGAATTCTTGTGACACTTTTAAAATGCCCACAATGGAGGACTGTTCTATTTCTAAAATGAGGTCTCTCTTTTGAGTTATTTGCTTAAAAAAAGAAACAAGTGCACTTCTCTCCTTCTTTTAAGTGCTTTGCCCAGGCATTAAAAATAATTTGTTTACCTTTAAAATCTAAAAGCTTTTTAATCTCCTTCTTTAAATTAACAATCAGTTTGTCAGTATTGCTTACACCAGCCACTTTCAACTCAAAAAGAATTTGCAAATGCACCTTAAGATCTTTCGAAACGTGTCTTTTGTTTTCCACCCGCCACTAGCAATAAACAAATTCTTCATTTTGCACTTTATGGTTTTCAAGAAGTCAGAAAGTTCTGGTTTTGGTCTTTCTGGCGCTGCCTTCGCAGCTGTCTGCTGAGATATCAGACCTTAAAATAATTTCTGATTTGTTCATCCTTTCCACTGACCGTTCTATGTTTTGGATTCATTAGGCATTAAAAAGTATGTTTGTAAAAGCCTATGGTCTGAGAATATGTTATCTTCTAAAAACACATCCTGAGGATTAGCTGACCTGTCCATTAGATTAGGTATATCCAGGATCAGAAGGTTTTAACTGCCTCCACGCATCTTTTAATTTAGAATCAATAATAACATTTTTAAACTGACAGGAGGATCTATCTACCTTCTGGTTCCCATGCCCCCCCCCCCACACCTTTTTATTCTGTCCTAAAATTTTCACTCAGACTCAATTTCCACTAGGATTGAGGCTGGTAACATTTGGCTGAATTCAAAAAATATTTACATGCTTTAATATTATGTATGAAGTAGTCATGTAAATCTTGTATATAATATGAGTGAAAAATAATTGAAAGGGTGTTTTATTGGAAACCTCTTTAGTAAGAAGGAACCAGCTATGGCAATGGATACACATAGGACCACTGAGAAAAATTTTCAGTCAAACTGTGAGTGGATGGCCCAGGACAAGGTGCTGCAGCAACTAAAGAAAATTAATGCTAACAAGGCTCCGGGGCCTGACGGTATTCACCCACGAGTACTTAAGGAGCTGTGTCAGGAAATAAGTGAACCTCTGTTTCTAATCTTTCGGGATTCTTTTCTTTCAGGAATTGTACCAGAGGATTGGAGGAAGGCACATGTGGTTCCTATTTTCAAAAAGGGTTCCAACTCTGTGCCCGGAAATTATAGACCTGTGAGCCTAACTTCCGTTGCTGGGAAAGTATTTGAAGGGCTGTTTAGGGATAATATTCAAGAATTCCTTGGGAAGAATAGTATTATTAGCATAAATCAGCATGGTTTTATGAAACATAGGTCCTGTCAAACTAATTTAATTGCATTCTACGAAGAAGTAAGTAGAAGTGTCGATCAGGGTGTTGCAGTGGATGTAATCTACTTGGATTTTGCCAAGGCGTTTGACACGGTTCCACACAATAGGTTAGTATTCAAACTGAAAGAAATTGGCCTAGATGCAAGTTCTTGTTCTTGGGTAGAACATTGGCTTAGAGGTAGAGAACAGAGAGTTGTTATAAATGGTAAATTTTCAAGCTGGTCAAAAGTGGTAAGCGGTGTCCCTCAGGGTTCTGTTCTGGGACCAATTTTATTCAACATATTTCTAATGACCTGGCAGTAGGCATTGAAAGTCATGTTTCCGTGTTTGCAGATGACACAAAACTAGGTAAAGTTATACAGGGCAAGCAGGATATTACTGTGCTGCAGAGGGATCTAGATAGACTGGGGGACTGGGCACACAAATGGCAGATGAAATTCAATGTAGATAAATGTAAAGTTATGACAAATGAGAAGGTTTTGGGAATTGTTATAGACAACAAACTAGGCAACAATGTGCAGTGTCAGTCTGCGGTTGCTAAGGCCAGTAAGGTGTTTTCGTGTATAAAAAGGGACATCAAGTCGCGGAATAAAGATATAATTTTGACTCTGTATAAATCAATGGTAAGGCCGCACCTTGAATATGCTGTGCAATTTTGGGCACCTTTTCTAAAGAAGGATATCATAGCACTAGAAAGGGTGCAGAGGCGGGCTACAAAATTAATAAAAGGAATGGAGCACTATAGTTAACTAATTTAAATCTGTTTAGTTTAGAAAAGCGTCGCCTCAGAGGGGATATGATAACGTTATATAAATATATTCGGGGCCAATACAAACCATTTTGTGGAAATCTGTTCATAAACAGGACTATGCATAGGACGCGTGGTCATGCGTTTAGACTGGAAGAAAGGAGTTTTAGACTAAAGCAGAGGAAAGGGTTTTTTACAGTAAGGACAATAAGGATGTGGAATTCTCTGCCTGCAGAGGTAGTTTTATCGGAGTCTGTACAGACATTTAAACAGCAACTGGATGGATACTTGGAAAAACATAATATTCGGGGATATAATCTTTAATTATGGGGAAACAGCTTATTGATCCAAGGAGAAATCTGACTGCCATTTTGGGGTCAAGAAGGAATTTTTTCCCTGGTTAGTGCAAAATTGGAAAGAGCGAAACCGGGGTTTTTTGCCTTTTGGATCAACAGCAACAAATTAACAGATATAGGAAAGGCTGAACTTGATGGACGCATGTCTTCTTTCAGCCTATATAACTATGTAACTATGTAACCTGTGAGTCATAGCGTTAGGTGAAATGTTTTTATGAAGCTTTCATAAAGGCTCTGGTCCCGGCGACAACAATGTTCTCTACGTGTTTATGGATCCATATTATAGTTTGTAAGATAACATAAAAAGGTACTCAAAGAACTTATTCTGGCTAAATTTGGAACTGTTGGTTTCTGAATGCTGGTGAAAGAGACCAAACAAACTCTACAGATTTCACGGTTGTGTAAAATGGAGATTACTGATCTCAAATACGTTTCAGCTACACAAACAGAAGCAAAATCTTCATTATCTATATTATTAGGCACCCTAAATATGTGACAAGTTACCTCGGTCTTGGTTTAAACCCTTTTAGGTGGGATTGTGTAGGACTGTTTGAGGATCACGCTAAATGGCATCTCAGACTCTTCCACGATAATTCCTTCAGAATAAAACGCTGCTCCTCATCTAGAACTTCTGATGCAACCATTTGCAATGTATGTTATGTTTCATTGGTTCAGTAGAAATAATTATTTGAAAAACAGTCCTTGTGTACAAACCATTAAATATATTGATACTTACATTAACAATGATATGTGATTAAATACTTCTCTTTAATAATATGTAAACCAGTAGGAGTGTTTTTTCAGGATCTTAAAAAAATACTTCCTTTACTACATATTTGTAAATGGTTTAAGTGCTCTGTTGTGTTCGCTAGCAGCTGTAGTACCCTTTATCACCTTTTATCTAGCTCTTTTCTGCTTTATGAGGACATTGTAATATCAATACATTAAAAGAGATTCATTTTCTTTGCCTATAACTGTTTGCCGGACTCAGGTTACAAGTCTAGCAGTGTCACCCGCCTTTCAGGCCAGATTAATCCTTTGCCGCCATCTCCAAAAGCTGTTAATATCAGAGTCATCATTAAGCCCCGAGAAGCCATTTCCATTTCTTTTTTCCTCTGTACCATTGAACTGTCAGTGCAGAAATCTGTCACCAGTAATAAAATACTCCTTTATTCTAATGCTTTGCCCTAGATTTACAAGAACACATAAAACTTTTACAAACAATATATATTATAATAAAGACTATGGGGAGAAAAAGAATGATTCCGAAGCACACAGAAGGCGGCTTACAGCTGTACGGTAGCAGTCATATGCTAGTTTGTATATGCTACAGTATATTTAATATTCCCTGTTTGTGCATACAAATGTTGTATTTATGTACACCATTTTGTGTCTGTGATTCTTTATTACATAGCAATAGAGATAAATAATAGACTTGTGCATGGCAAGCATAATCGATACGATGAAATTTTGTTTGCTGGCGGTTCAGCTCGGACAAAATGTCCATTTTGTTATCGCCGCATTACTTTTTTAAGAATTTCGATACTTAAATGACATTGGGGGGGCGTTCCCAAAGGGGGAGGCCCTGACATTTTCTGGATTCACCTGTCACCTACAGCAGGACCATCTAGGCACATGCAGTCCCTTGGAGTAGGACTGAATTTCTCCAATATTATAGAAATTTAAAGAATAGGTTCCTCAGAGTAAAGACGGTGAAAGAGGAGCAGCAAGAGTAGAACACTCCTGGGTAGGCAGGCAGGCACTAGCAGATGATAGGCACATGCAGCCCATGGAAGAGGAGGACTAAATTTCCACAATATTATATATTAAATATATATATATTTGTCACCAATATTTATTTAGCAATAAAGAATTATATATGATATGATAGAAAGATTACCAAAAAAATTGACTGGTAGTGTAAATGGTCAACTACTCAGGAACAGGAACTAAAAGACACAGTGAAAGTCACACTGTACTCAAGCTCAGTAGAATGCTTTGTTTACGCTAATATTTATCAGTGAAGATGAAGAATAATATTGGATAAGACAGAAAGATAATACATAATATTTTGTGTCGTCCACAAATTAGAAATGTGGCTAGTAAATTGACTACTGTCTTAATGAACTAAACTCTGCTCATAAACAGTATTAAATTAACAACTAAAACACACAGTATTTTTGTGTTGACCAAAACTAGAGGTTTGGCCCTAAATAAATTAGGAAGAAACATCTAATACAGTCCCAATTTTGGGTCTCTGTCCCGCCTATCCCTTCCTCTGTCCCGCTTTGCAGGGCCCTTCATTCCTCTTGTATCTGTATGTCAATTGCTGTATTGTACTTGTCGTTGTCTGTAACATTTTCATCTTTGTACAGCGCTGCAGAATCTGTCGGCGCTTTATAAATAAAGTATAATAATAATAATCTAAAGATCTCCTTTGGGATTCGTGGGACCCGGGCACTTGCAGATGCTACATGGCTGCTTGGATTCTCTGGTGTGATTGGTGTTTGGAACAGGACTGCAATCATATTCCATTTTCTGTCCTACAGATTTTCTCTGGGTAGATCTTTTCGGTTACTGGGCTAGGTCAGCCATTTAGGCCACTCATGTTCCCAGTGGGACAGCATCCCCTTGTCTGCCGATTGCTTAGGGGCATTAAACTGGCAAGGCCACCTAAACCACCCAAAGTATCCCTTTTTATGGGATGTGGATTTCATTTTGAGGTTTCTGGTCGGGTGGCCTGAGAATGGCCTTTTGACTCTGTTATCTTTGGTCTCGTTTTGACGGGTATATGACGTCAGGGCATTTGATGGATTTTTTTATACTGGAGGGTGTCACCGTTTTTATTTCTCGTAGAACTAAGTATGCGTCTACTTCAGTATACTATCCTTTCTTTTGGCGGTTCCCGAAATTGGGTGTGGTTACAGTATTTCAGTGATATGTGGAGGTTATGTCTCCCTTAAGGGCGCCCAGAGCAAGTCAGCTGTTGGTTTCTTATGTCCAACCCCATAAGCCAGTGTCTACTACCACCTTGGCTCACTGGATTTGATGGCTTCTGACTTTATCGGGAGTTGACTCTGTTGGGGCTCATTCTGTTCGAGGAGAGGCAGCTTTTCTTGCTGGGGCCTCATTATCTGACATTCTGAGATCCGCTGATTGGTCACGTGAGGAGACTTTCCATACCTTTTTTTCTTCCTATGCTTTATTAGCGGAGCGTTAAAACAGCAGAATATGAAGCTCCCTGTCATGTGGTAAAATTGAAGATTATGCCAGCTTTAGTTTACATATAATCTTAATTTTAATAATGACAGGAGGCACATATTTTCCCTCCCTGCTTTATTCCTGATATTAGTTTGTTTTATTTTTTTCATATTTCTGAATTGTCTATGAGTTTGGCGTAAGTGCATTAGTTATGATAACTAATTTATTTGATAGGTTTCATAGATACCATATAGGATTAGAGTACTTCCATATCTGATATTTACATTTGTGGTTCACAATTACTAACCACCTTTTTTGTTCCCAGCTTGATTTTATTGTCCTGTGAAGGAGTCCAGGATTCTGATGAGTTTCCCGCCGTGGAATGGTTTGTGTTCTTATCAAAGAAGTTCGAGTTCATAGAAACAAGTTTTCTCCCGTTCCAGTTTCTCAGAGGTTAAAGGTTCCAAGTAGTCGATTTGATGCAAACGATATTCGTTTGTTTTTCTGGATGTCTGGTCTGTTCCAGCACAAAGAAAAAGGAACCGTGGCTTGGAACATGGACTTATACAGACTGAGACTATTTGATTTAAAAGTTTAACTCTTTTAGTGCTGCTGTTTGAAGTATAGTAAAGAGAGATAAGCAAAATATGTGCCTCCTGTCATTATGAAAATTAATATTATATGGACACTAAAGCTAGCACAATCTTCATTTTTTATCAATCAAAAATGTTATAAAGACAAGAAATATGTCTTTGCACTGAGCCATATTAAACATCTGGAAAGCTCAATAGAACATGCATTTGTACATCAGTAATGTCATCTGTTGTCTCATATGGATATATAGTCCTGCTTCTCTAAACAGAAAGCTGTAGGCAGGATAAACTGTATGTGTTGTATTACAAGCCATGAGTCAGTGACGCACATGTGTCATATCACAAATGAGGTCACCGAGTACATGGGGATCACTGCATTGTAAGTCAAGAGAGCTCTGTCATCACAGCCTGAAAACTTAGGTTTTGCAATGCTTTGCAGTTCTCTAAGAGGCTATTCTGGTGGCTTGACAAATAATAAACCTGATTTGAAATGGATCCTCTAGCCGTAATGGATTAATTTCCTAGACTCTGTCTCCTACAAGTACATATGAGCAGTAAAGGAGGGGGGTGTAACTCAATTCTAGCACAAAGTGAAGTGAAGGGCATAACTCACTCCTCAGCTTCCAGCTTAACCTAGCTACAATGTTTATGGTACTTTAAACATTCACAGTACCGTGCACTGAAAAACTATTTATCCCTAGTTTTGTATATTCGTCACACTTAAATGTTTGAGATCATCAAATTAATTATAATATTAGACAAAGATAACCCGAGCAAACAAAAAATGCAGTTTTTAAATTATGATTTCATGTATAGTAGGAAGAAAGCTATCCAACCCTACCTAGCCCTAAATAAACCAATAAACCCAATTTAATAGATAATTGGGTTAAATTTCACTAGACACACCTATGCATGATTGGATTTAACAGGGCTGGCAGTAAAGCCATGTCTAAGGCTCTGGGACTCCAGTGAACCACAGTGAGATAAATTACCTACAAATGGGAAAAACTTGAAACTTGATGAACCTTCCCAGGAGTGAGCGGCCAACCAAAATTCCTCCCATGAACCCCGACTAAGAGGTGCCTCAGTTAAGGTCATCCATGGGCGAGTTACAAGGTGAAAACCACTGCTGACCAAAAAGAAAACAAAGACTTGTATCACATTTGCCAAAAAAAGATCTTGATGACCCCCAAGACTTCTGGGATAATATCATGTGGACTTTTTGAAAGACATAGGTCCTGTTACTTCTGGGTTAAAGTTAACACCTCTGAATGGCTCAAAACAAACAAGACTTTGGAGTGGCCTAGTCAGTTATTGCAAAAGTTTGATTGCAATTGCCTTTTATTGTTCTCCCATGTACACAATTAAAGTTGTGTACATGGGAGAACAATAAAAAGTAATTGTTCAGGACTTCATTTTTCTTCATAGTAACATAAACTGAGAATTTGATCATTGGCTGACTGCCCTAGCTGTATTGATTAGCCATAAGATCTTAAGAGGCAGATTGGAAAAACCAGTGTGTCCATATATTTACATTGAAGGGGGAGATACAGACAATGCGATAACATCTGTGACACCCTCTGTGTCTTTTTATTACCAGTTTAGCTGAAGCTTCATTTCACCAGCCCTGTAAATAACTGGCTCAGTTTAATGGACGTATACTTAAGGATACTTAACACAAGCTTTATTTGCTCTAGAAGGCTACATTTCCTATGTATGCAAAAAACACACTATTGTGTTGCACATTTTTTTCCGGGGATTCTTTTTTTTTAGCAGAGACAAAAACAAAAGACAGAAAAAATAACAGTAAAATTAAGTGCTGAATATGTCTGGATAACAAGTGAAGTTATGGGTCCACTGTGTGATCCGCCGAAATCCTTGATGTATGTGAAGTAGTAGAAACAATTTCAACTAATTCTACTTGTGTTAGTTCTGACAAAATTTTATTCACTGTCTCAATGATGTATTAAAGCATTTTTAGCTGCCCAAAGCCCATGCTGGACAACAGGTAAGTCAGTTACTATCCAGTTACTATCCAGTCCAGACTCGTCATCTGGCAAGCAAGTCAAATACTTGGTGTTCAAGATGGTGCAGGTCGCCCTTTTTGATGTGTGGCTGGTATCATGGCTAGGTAGTAGAAAATAAAATTTAATGGAAAATGGGCAATATCTTATTGGTTACCATGCCTATTCATGCCTCAAAACTTTAAGTCTTTTAAAGGGTTTTTGTTCCCATTTACTTCTTTGCCGAAGCTCATATGAAAAAATACATTTTATTTATCTTTTTCAGATCATGTAGAAATGCTAGTGGTCTATATATGGAAGCATACGTGAAATGTAAATATCGATTACCTGATACTGTACTACCTACTCTATAAATACAACTTCCCTGCTAAACAGGAAATGAATATGACAATTGCTATAATGAGAACAGAAAAGCATGAATATTTGTGAACTGTAGAAGATGTTGTAAGTGAACTGTCCACTAAATATTTAATTTAAATGAATATCTGACATGAGGTTTAAGATGCTGAACCCATCATTTTATTTATTAATCATTTTTTTTTTTTTTTACATTTCTTTGAAGCTTAGGGATAAAGCTTTCAAACAGTTCACCTGAAGGTGAATACATTCTAAAGATCAATAGCTCTTTGAGATGTTTAATTAGGTCTCTGATGTTTATTATAGATTTTGTTATCTATTTGTGTTAGGACAAGATTGTGTATCAAAATGATTCTGGATCACCCTAACAAGTCTCCTGAGATCCCATAACTGGTGATCTTTTTAATTTTCCTTTGTATGAAATTGGATAGTTCAATTTAAGTTATTTATGAAACCAGGATTACTGTTTTGATCTCAGGTTTTCCTATATTTAATTTCACCTAATGATTCAATCAATCTATATAAGTATATAGATGATCTCATCTAATGTAACATTTAGGAGAGAAGATTTGTGGTTTATTTCTTTACAATTTTATATAACGTATAAAACCATTATAAACAGAGTCACATTACTTATACTATATTAAAACCAGTACTACAAATCACTTATTTCTGTTCCACATTACCACAAAACCTAAGTAAAGACAGTAGGTTAGATCACATGTCCTTAAAAAAAAAACCACTTTGGGTAGGGTTTATATGCTGGTCTACTAAGGCCAAAACCAGATTTATTTTTCTCAGTTTAATTATTTAGTGTTACAGGTACTGTACGTTCAAGTCTGGTTTGTAAGTCACTAACTATGTTAAATAACTGAATTGTAATGTTACTTAAGCAGAGTTCACTATATGGTGCCACATGACTGTCATAACCCCCTCTCACTGAGAAGGAGATGGGGCGTTAAAATGTACGAATACCCTATGGGAGGCCCAGACCCCATTTAGTGCCTTGGCCTACCAAGGGGTCCTTCGAAAACTAAAAACTGAAATGCTCAACTCTTAAAAATGCAAAACCTGACATGACCCCAAAGGGTTTTTGGAAAAAAAGCAATGCCCCTCTCCCCAGTGGACTGGGGCCGTAGATTCTCAAAAGGGTTTAGGTTTGCTGAGGGGCCAAATCTGAAAATGTAGTAGTCATGCAGTAGTGTACCTAGCAGGGGGCGGGGGGGCGGTCCGCCCCGGGTGCCGCTCATCAGGGGGGACACCCCCAGAGACAAACAGTAATGTCCGCCGCTGGAGGAGCAGGCTTGGTTGGGGAGATCAAGGATCTCCCTCTAATCGGCTTAAAGCCAATCAGGGGAGCGGGAGGTCTGTTAATGCAGACCTCCGATCCTGCTCCCCTGCGATGCGTGCAGCAACTGATGCTGTGCGTCGGGATTTGATGATTTATCCCGGCGCACAACACTGAAGCCGTGCCCACCGCCTTCCGCGCTCACTGCAGCAGAAGGATGCAGATAAGGAAGAGCCAAGAGGAAGAACGAAGAGGAGGAGGAAAAGTGACAGAGAAAAAGGTATACTATGCCATACATTACATGAATATAAGTATGAGTATATGAATGAATGAGTGAATGAATGTTTGCAAATTGATGTTTGTGAATGAGTGTGTGTGTGATAGCATGGATGTGTAACTGTGGTTGGGGGGGTAGCATTGCATAGGGAGGCTGTAATCTCACTTCTATCATGCCTAGGTTCCAGCATGTACCTTTTTTTTTAAAGGTGGGGAGGTTCATTTTCAGTTTCGGCCAAGTGAATGCTGAATTTTCCGTTTCGGTCCAGAATGTTCATTTCTGTGCATCCTTACTATATACTAAGCCTACACCACATCAATGTTTGGCTTAGTATATAGTGATAGGGGTTTTGCTGTACAACCGGCAATGTCTGCCTCAGTATATAAGGCATTCCTTCTTTGCAGAACAATAGAACCAGGCTGACAAGCCAAAAACATCACTAACAGGTTAATATAATGAAATATTCTGTTCTATACCTGTTTTCCAAAAATTGTATTTCAGTCAGAGGATATGAGACGTGAGGCGGTTAAACACGTATTCAGTTTAGTTCATGTCATCGCTCATACACATATACTAAGTAACATTCTGCAGCTTTAAGAGGCATCCCGACATGTCGTTTGTGTCAAAAAATTGTGATTTGTTTAGGTTGCTTTTATTGTCCCTCTCTCCTTGTGAGTTTACAGTCTCTCAGCAAGCTTATGAAATATCTATATTGTTGAAAAACTGCAAGTTTCTGTTGGCTGGAGACACTATGAATTCTTAGCTAGATTTCTTTTGGAAGACAGGCAAGCTGTAAAGCATCTTAGATGGAGCATCATACGTCTTAGATGGATGTTTGAGTATATGCTTTGGTTTACAACTAGAACGCAAGCAATGGCAAGGCTAGGAAAAAATGGACATCCCTAGATTGTTCAGTGGTAAACAATGGTATACAGTAACTTTGCTACATTGAAGAACTTTTAAAATTTGTTTTATTTTTTCTGCTTTCAGGTGCTTTATCCTAGTCCGCTAAATTTAACAATTTCATAGCTAAATGCATCATTAGAAACATAATTCCTAGCTCAGGGTTGAGCTTCTGTGCACATCCATTCCCCTGTACTTTTAGTACATCAGGCCAGAATACTCACTACCTCTCACCCTTTCTCTGTGCCTTACTTTTGTCACCCCATTCCCTCAAGATTGTAAGCTTGCGAGCAGGGCCCTCTCCACCGAATGTATCGGTTTGTCTTAGTCTGTCAATTCTCGTCTTGTCATATCCCTTGAATATATGTATGTATGTATTAGGCGCTGCATAAACTGTTGCACTATATAAATAAAAATAATAATAATAAATACAGATCCACGGAGAGAGAGAAGTATGTCTGCACCTCTCTCTTTGCAAACCCATTTGCATTATTCTGGCATCTTGGAGTACTTCCGCAAAAGGGCAGAGCCACAGCTCGCCCCACGGAGACAGCCTCTCCCTCATTTCTCCGATTGTGTGGGGGGGGGGGTGAAAATGCTCTGGGAGGCCTACATAACGCAGCAGACAGCTGAGACAAATGGACCAAGAAAGAAGACGAAAGAAGACAAAAGAAGCGAAGAACAAGAAGAGGCAAGACAAAGATACGGAAAAGGATAAGGGGACAAGTGGTTGGGAGAGAAAGTAGGGAGACATTGATAGAGTGTACGAGAGTGAGAGTGTGAATGATGGTGAGTGACAACAAAATTTGTTTCTGAATTGAAAATGCATTTGAGCCAAAAGGGCAGGAAATTACATTTGTTGTCTGAAAATGAATGGACCAAAAACAAAACGAAAAAATCCGGCTAAATAATTTTTGGTTCATGTGCATAAATATAATAATTATTATTCAATATATCTGTAACCCGTTATATGGGACGAAGACTGTATTTTTACAAAATCTAGATTTGGAACTGGCTGCTAGCATATGCAATGCATTGTAGCTCTATATCAATTATTTGATTTTTTTTAATATCTTGCTTATTCTTTTCAAATGTGGTCAGTTTACTTACAAGTTTAGTTTGCTGCAGCAAAGAATGCATCAAAGCTAGCTCTCATGCGTACTCTCTTAATGTCTCCTTACCTTCTACCCAGACCTCATCTGTCCCTGTCTCATTTTTCCGCAGCTCCACATCTTACTTCTTCTTGTTCTTATGTCTTATTTCTTCTGTGTTCATTCTTCGTCCGCTTCTCCAAAGTATTGGCTTTGTTAACCAGAGCGTCCGCACACACCCTCTCCTCCAATTGGAGGAGCAGAAGACATACTGTCTCCATGGTGTGCACCATGACTCTGCCCTGTTGGGGAAAAAACTCAAAGAGGCCAGAATATTGCAGACAGATTCATAGAAGTAATCTGAGGAGTGAATAAAAGGTCAAAGTCAGTGAGCATGTGCGGTAGGGATAACGGCTGTACCATTGACATTGAGGAAGACTGTCAAAGATATTTTAGCATTAAATGAAGGTAAGATAACAAATTTAGTTTTAGAGAGATTGTGTTTTAGGAATCACGCAGAACCACGAGGTGGGAAGGAGAGAGATCAAGGGAAGAGAGATAGATACATATGCTGTATTCACTTACAGGTGGTCCTGTAAGCCAAAGGATGAAACTAGATTCCAAAGGGAGACATTGTAAAGGGAGAACAGATTGGGGCATAGAACTAAGCATTGTTCTTTACTTTGATAGCAATGCTGAATATGTCTGATTGGTGTTGTGTGTTGGGAAACAGAGGGTAATGGTTGGGGATACTTTGTCAATAGCGGTGGCTTTGGACTTTTGCTATGTGTATATGGTCACCTCTTTGGACATGTTTTTTTCTTTTAACCATTGAGATGCTGTAAACCCTATGCAGATGATTTGTTTGGCATTTGGATGCAGGTGCTATACAAGTCATGCATATGGGCCCCTGGGTGGAGCAATTGTTTATTTTACGATTGTGCTTTGGTGTGTTTCATTTGAGCAGTTGAAAATAAAACACTACCTGCTACAAGACAGTGTTTCTGAGTCTTTATTGCCCTAAAGGACTGTGCTAAAGTTTTTCACACTATGCATAACCATTTTTAATTGTGGTTTTTAAGATGTCTTCATCCTTTTTTTTTCTTTACCTCTTTTCAGCTGTCTGCTTGTTACAGAAGTCAGCCCCAGCATGGTTTATTTTCGAGCCGTATTGTTAGGTACCATGTTCTGGCTCCTACCCATGTGTGACCTTGGCTGTCTATGCTTTGGCTGTTTATGCAAACAAAGAAAGTGTAGGATATGTACACATAATCATATGTAATTGTATACCTGCTACAAGTGAAACACAGCTCTCCAAAATTCCAAATAATACACAATTAGGATGGCACAGGAACATTTGAAATACTTAAATCAAGTACAAAAAGCACATCATAGTGTAGTGAGTTAATAAAAAAACATTAATAAAAGATCCATATATGCACTTACAAACATGTTGAAGTGGAAAGCCTTTCAATCAACGTAAATGTTCTCCAGATCTTCATAGACAAAAATCTTTACTATAGTAAAATGTAGCAGCAATTGAGCAGCAAAAAATATATTCACAATCCAGGAGAATAAATGGCCTCCCTTGGGGTACATTTTTTGGTTCGTTTTTGGCCCATTCAGTTTCTGGCAACAAATTAGGTTCCCTGCCCATTCAGTTCAGACGAAAATTCGGGGGCATTTTTTTATTGAACAAAATTTGTTGGGCAGTGCCCACATTCACTCTCTCACACTCTCATTCTTGTTCACTCGCTCACACTATCTCAATATTTCCCTACATTCTCTGTTGACCATTTACGTTTCTGCCAACCATCTTTATCTTCTGTCTTTTATCTTCTCCCTTCTTTTCTCTCTTCTTTCCAATCTTCAATCTGCTATTTTCATCTACATCTCTCTCCGGACATGACACGGCGGGAACTTCTGCCAAAATGGTGGTGGTGCTTCCAGTGAGGTCCTCTTCCCGAACCTCCAATCATGGGAGAGAACGTCATTGAAACTTGAACTCAGGGCAATATGGTGGTGCTTCCGGTGATGTCACCTCCCAGATCCTCGTATTATTACCAAAGGTAACAGAAAACGGTATAAGGTTTGTCAGTAAGAGCAAAAACATGAAGAAATCACAGTGGTACTTCAAAGAAGTGGCCAAAATAGTAAAAGAAAAAGTTACCTTTTCACAATTATAAAAACCCAGAGCGAGAAAAATAGACAGGTCTATATGATTAGGCAGAAAGAGACAAAGCAAGTTAAAAGAACTTCCAAAGCACACGGAGAAGAGAAAATGTTTTTTAGATACATCAATGAGAAAAAAAAGTAAAACAAGGATTAGTTTGATTAAAAACCAAAGAAGAAAGGTATGTAGAAGAGTACAGTACAAGTTTCCTGGCAGGAATGTTGGCCTTTTAAGGCCTCTGCTTGTGAGCTTACAATCGAAGGGAGTAGTATGGGTATTAAAACTAAATGAAGGGTGAAAAGAGAGAGTAGTAGCTCTTATAGCAGTAATTAGGGCTAAGTTGCAAAGTAGGGCAGGAAGCAAAAAAGGATGTATAAATAAAATAAACAGAGGGGTCGGTGGGTTAGTGCTTGGTTTCAGACGGTGGTCTGCATTACTTACCTGGCATTACCGGGAAATCATGCCAAACTAATCTTATTGATTTTTTTGATTGGGTGACTTCAATAATAGATCGATGTGGTGCAGCTTTTGACACTGTCCCATATAGAATACAATACAATCTTTGAGTTTGGATTCTTATATTGTTTAATGTATTAGGTAGCGGCTGAGTGACAGACAACAGGGGCTTGTAGTCAATGGAATATATTCGGAGCAAGGTCTTGTTACCAGTGGGTTACCTTAGGGAGCTGTACTTGGACCCATTCTCTTTAAGATTTCTGCATATTGCAGAAAGTCTTGATGGTAAGGTATGTCTTTTGCTGATGACACTTAGGAGTTGGTGTTCCTAGAGGGATAAGCAAAAAAGCAAATGATTTGGGGTAAACTACAAAAATGGTCAGGGCATTAAATGTGGAAGATAATGCCCCTAGGGCATAAAAACCCAAGGGCAGAGTATAGACTATTTTATACGGTCCTAACCTTGACATCTGAGGAAAGGGGTTTAAGGATAATTATTTCAGAGAATTAAAGATAGGTAAACAATACAATAGAGCAGCAGGGAATGCCAGCAGAATGCTTGGTTGTATAGGGAGAAGTATTAGCAATAGACTTGGGCACCAGGGGGCTCTTCGTGTTTATTTTCGTGCTCGTCTTCAGGGAAAACAAATCTTCGTATTTCGCGAATATTCGCCTGTTCCTGTCTTCTCTTCGGGCGAATATTTGTGGTCATTCTTCGTGTTCGTATTTTCTTTTTCCCCCCCGGTTTTGTAGAAGGGGTTAATAGGGGGTTAATGTGGTACGGACTACGCAGCAGCTCTGGCGCCAGGAGTTTAAATGTCCATATAAGCAACTCTATTGGTCGCCAGCAGGGGGCTCGCTCGTACAAGCGACATTATTGGTTGTTCGTATGTGAGCCTATTGGTCGCACGGCCCTTTAACCTACGGATTTCCACTCCCATTATCTAATGCAGCATCGCAGGGGTTAATGGGAGCGGAAATCCATTGGTTCGCTGTCAGGAGTTAAAAAGGCTGTGCAAGTGAGCCTACTGGTCGCCTGCAGGGTCTTCCTCAACCAATTGGTTGATGCCAGAGGAGGTCCCTGCAGGCGACCAATAGGCTCACTCGCACTGCCCTTTAACCCCTGACGGGGAACCTACGGATTTCCGCTTCCGCCAACTCCTGCGATGCCCCGAAGATAAGGTAGGCTAGATGGGGAAGGAACCAGTGAGATTAGTAGACGAAGACGAAGGCGATCACGAAGATTCTTCGTGTTGTGGGTCTTCGTCTTCATCTACATTTTACAGCCGCTATCTTCTCTTCTTCATGTCTTCGGGAACGAAAACGCACTCTTCATTTTCGTTTTCATGTTCGCCCGAAGACGAATGCACAAGTCTAATTAGAAGTAGAAGGGAAGTGCTCTGCTGAGCACTGTTGAGACCTCACTTGGAGTATTGTAGACAGTACTGGAGACCGTATCTCCAGAAGGATATAGAAATGTTGGAGAGAGTATAGAGAAGGCCTACTCAATTGGTTCATGGATTGTAGGAAAAAATGTACCCAGAAAGGTTAAATGATCTTAACATGTATAGCGTGAAAAGACGAGATAGGGGCATATGATAAAAACAAGAGGACATACTTTGAAACTTTTGCTCCTCTTATTTAAGACTAATATCGGTAAATATTACTTTACTGAGAGAGTAAAGGATGCATGGAACAGCCTTCCAGCAGAAGTGGTGGCAGCATGGGATAGGCAAAAGGCTGTCATAGACATAAGATAAGAGCAGGGAATAAGTAAGACTAGATGGGTCGAATGGTTCTTATTTGCTGGCCTATTCTATGTTTAAAAGGATAGAAAAAAAGAATAAATTTTATGCTTCTATTTTGTACTCGCCCATTTGCAATTTATTTAAAGCCAATGAGAATATATATATATATATATATATATGTATACACACACACACACAAATGTGTATCAAATATGTTATTGACACAGCGCAGGTTAAAAATACAGCCAGGCAACAGCATGAATAACAGATATTATCCTCCAATCAGCATGCAATTAACGTAGGCTGTAATTACACTAAATTGCAGATTTTCTGCTTATAGCGGTGATCTTTTTCTATTGTGCAATTTGAAATGGTAAGGTAAATGTTCTCTGCAAGAAGCCCTTCCTGGTTTAGTCAGGTGTTTTGAAAAATTCCAACTAATTTATGTCAGAAGATGGCACTTTTAGTACAGAAACCGTTACTTTGTGTTAAAGGGACACGCTAGCCATCATATGCATTTTAACACATGGTCCCTTTACATTGGAGTGTGATCTGTTTGGGAAATGCATTTGCCCATTTCCCCACCCCGCAGATAAATGGCCCGCAGGAGATACATTCCACTGAATTTATCTTGACTGATTGTATCTCTGTCGAGAGCCTGGTGCGCACGTGTAAGGTGTTCCTATTGATCACAATATGACAACATTAATGTTACTGTTATCACCCGGGACAAGCCCCCCTCACCCCAAAAAAGCTTTGTTGTTACTCTAGAAGAGTGTCTTGCTCTCTAGGCACTGCTTTAGGTAAATAACTGTGAACATCAGCATTTAGAATCAATTCTTGGGGTCAGAAGTTCTACCAGTTGTTGTGCGAAGGCATCTTTGTGGGGAGGGTTGAGGTAGTAGGATTCTGTATGTTTCGTCATTTCGACTTAAAAAAAGTGATATACCTATAGTTGGGGCTTATGCAGTAACTACAGATGTAAGTAATCTTGAAAAAAAAATTCAAATTGTCCCATAATCCCCCCACCCCTCCATTGTAGTACTCTGTACTAGCACCCAGGCACGACAAAGCAAAAATACTTAAATAATAAATGTATTTTTTTTTACTTAGAATGGTTCTGGCATCTAATCTTATGCCTCCAATCTCCTTACTCAAAGAAGTTATGAGACAGAGGGGCTGATTTAAGAAGGAGTCAGCTAATTGGTGGAAGGTGACAACTCCATGGTCATTAATTAACATTAGTACTGCATGAGAGACGGCCGTAAATACAACTTCTAATGGAGTTATGACATGATTGCCAATAAAAGTCATTTTCTTAACTGTATAATAGTTAATTATATTCAACTGGAGTAATTTATTTTACGTTCCCCGTTATGTTTGACTGGCCTCATTGGCATTCCAAATCTCTTCTCGCATATTAGATGATGACAGAAAGAATTGTTTTTGTAAATACATTTGGATAGACTTAGGGTAGAGATACAGTAAGTATCATAAGCAGAGTCGGCAACTTTGGTTTGGATGTAAAAGCCATCCAAACAATGTAGGCGCCATGTTTTTATTTCCATATATTTTTCACTCCACCTCTCTTCTAAGGTGATACTCCAGCATCATAAGTACCCTTAATATAATATATACAGTATATCATAAGAAATACATTTCCCATACTAAAGGTAATTATTAGAAATATCATACAATATATACATTACATTGTTAATGTAATAAATAAATAAATTTTTCCATTTCGTCCTTTCGTCTGAATAATGAATTAATTAATGCAACATTGGACAAAAGAAATTAAAAACGAATGTGCGCAATAGGAAAATATTTGTTCATTCGTTCCATCACCGCAGAGGACATGAAGTGGGCTGAACTTCGTCTGTCACATCATGCTGAGGGCTTGTCGAATGGTTGTGTTGCATCTTCAAAGAAAAAACAGCAGACCAGTAATGAAGAAAGCCTATATAAGAGCAGAGCAGGCAGGGGATCTGCTCCCTTCACTGTGACTGAAGAGTGAGATTCTTCTGTGTGAGACTTGGTGAGCCTCAGCCTGCCATTTCTCAGTGTCTAAAACTCTTAACTTTTGATTTAATTAAGATCATTAATTAATTGAATTAATGAATGTAACTCATTTCATTAAGATCATTTAACCAGTCCACTTCTAACCTTGACCCTATAACTTTAAGCTAATTGTGACCCTCTTTCTTCCATCCATTGGTCTCAATTTCTTCTACGCATTTACTTCTTGTTTTCCCCCGAATAAAATTTTCTGCCAGTGCCCAAGTTTAATCAATGTGTTAAATATTTGACAAATTATTAATGATCTATTCAATAAATAATTAATAAATTAGTGAAAACTTTAATCTGTTTAGTATGCTGATAAATTAATACATTAAATTATTGGTAAATCAGGTTAGTAATTGATAAATATTACATTGCAAAGTAACTAGTAACTAGCATTTGCGTACACACTCTAACATCATACAGTAACAAACACGCACATGCTAACATCAGGGGTGTGTCAGGCGCTTGTGAAGACAATACAAAGTCTGGTAGGGACATGGCAGTGGCTGGGAGGACATGGCAGGGATTGACAAGGACAATACAGGGGCTGAAGAGGTATGGCATGGGTGGCATGGGGTCAGGGGCTGGTGTAGACAATACAGAGGTTACTGTGATGTAATCTGAAGTTTGGTGTTTGGTTATATGGATATAGTGAGTTTGCATGTAATTATGTTTTAGTCTGTGTAAGTGTATGTGTTACTCGGCGGGGAAGTGAGAGCCAAAGTAATTATGCATCCAGATGTCAGTAACCCTAGGCTCTCCCCTTAATAATACCAACACTAATGCTATATAGGCACACCACAATACATATATACATGGTTACACAACCATTTATACACATGTACACACCGTCCAACAACACACACTGATTCTGGCACTATACATACACATTAACTCTTACACTACAGTACACACACACAATTATTTCTTTCCCTTTTACTTTGTCAGATCTGTCTGCATAGTGTGCGAGCTGCCCTCCTCTGCCTCTGACTGCGGGGTCATATAACGTGGGCATCTTGGGTCAGTGGCACCTGCCTCAGCCAAGCAGGGCTGCCCAGGCGAGCCAAGGTGGCAGAGGCCCCTGACCAGAAATATGAGCTTAAGAACTGCATAATATTTGACCATGAGTTAGTGTAGTTATATAACACCATGCAAAGTAGAATATTACATTAATTCACTAGAGCCCATAGGCAGCTGAACCATGGTTAAATGCATGAATGTCTTCCAAGTATATTTGGAAATTGCTTTGCAATTTGAAAGTAGCTACATAAATCCAAGAAAAGATTATATTCATGGTTTATGCACCCCTAAAAAAAAGGTTCTCTGAAATAGTTCATTCTTTTTTTCTATATTTGTCGTAAACTAATAATAATAACAGTCCATGATAATATCAGGTTTTAATTGCATATTTGATTCACTTAGACAGGTAGAACTTTTAGACTTTTAAAGTCCTTCCGCCCCTGCTTTGAACATAAAACAAAAGTCATCCTTCACGTTTAAATTCTTTCCCCTCCCAGCAGTGTTTCAGTCTGAAACTATTTCGCATATGAAATTTTATGATAATCTGGCAATCTTTTCCTAACAAATACTAATTGCCCAAATAAATTAGCTTGCTGATCCATTATTGACCTGTGAGAGGGTCTTGGCTGCAGGCATAAGATGTTCACCACTTGTGTTTACTGCCTCCAGCTGTTCAGAGTGCCTTTTAATTTAATGGAAAAAAATGGCAGCCCACTGGGTCAGCAGGGTTCTCCATAATGTGGGCAGTATGCAGCCCTGGGAAAACTCAAGTAATGGCTGCCAAAGGCTGTGTTTTGCTAACTATAATTATTTTAAAAAGGCTATTAAAGACACTGTTTATTTTATACCCCTATATTATGAAAAGTAATGAGGTAAACTAGTTGAATTGGTAATCTAGGTGTTCCCCATTTTGTATCAATATATTGTTATCTCAAAAACAAATGTAATTCTTTTATGGGGTAACCAAGAAGATCATGCAGCTGCCACTTTAATATTATTACAAGACTTGGGCGCCGGCCAACTCTTCGCGTTCATCTTGGTGGGGGGGTAAATCTTTGTATTCCACGAATATTCGCCCGTTGATATTCGCCCGTTGATATTCGCCCGTTCCTGTGTTCTGTTCGGGCGAACATTTGTGTACATTCTTTGTGTTAGGTTTTTTTCTCAGTTTTTTGCCGGTTTTTGTAGGAGTTACTACAGGGTACACACTACGCAGCAGCTTTGGCGCAGAGATCTTTAGATGTAGTACTAGGCAACCTCTATTGGTCGCCTGCAGGGGCCTCCTTGCCACAGACGGAATGAAGTGCACCTGTACTTCATTGGTTGATGGCAGACAAGCCCCCTGCTGGCGACCAATAGAGTCCCTGGTACAGACTTTTAAAATTCTGGTGCCGCAACATGGCCGGGAGAGACCACAGGAATATCAATATTGAGTAAGTGTGTGTCGCTGTCAGCCAATGGCCCACCGAGAATTTGACTAGTGTGCCACATGGCCAGCCCGGGCCTGCTTCCATGGTGTTTGGTAACCTGTAGAAGTGTCCATCTGCCCTCCAAAATTCTGCAAGGCATCTTCTTCTTCCCCCTTCTAGCTATATGACTCCTTCTTTTACCATTTTCATAAGCAAATGTTTCATGTGATGACCTTCTGTATCTAACTATATTCCAGCACATATAACAGCAATAATGGTTACATGCATTGAACAGTCTGCACGTCAGTGATTCATGCTGGGTTCACTTTATTTTGTTGCAATATTTTTTTTTTTACAGCATCTTCTTTGCATTTAATTCTCAGTAAGACCAAATATTTCAAACCTCTAACTAATCCCGTTAGCAAAACAAATCTCTTTCTCCTCTGACATTTTCAGCTTTTGACATCCCTGTTCTTTAAGCTTTTTTTTTTTCTCTTTTCTTTTATCACTAAAATGGCTGGAGGGATCCTAGCAGAACTGTTTCTGGTAGCAACCAAATAATAGGTCTGCGTTCTGATATAACAGGGATCCTGCATACAGTGTGTAGTGTAATAAAAGAACAGATGTTTCCTATTCATTAAATTGTCAAACTGTTTTTTGTTATGATAGGTAACATATAAACTATATTAATTGGTGTAATCTCATTTTATACTGTTATGTTATCTGCCCAATGTAAAGATTTGTTTTCCATTTTTATGCGTTTCTTGTTGTTTTTTTTAAACTGGCTTTTTAAAGCTTTTTTTCATTTTCCTTTTTTTTTTCTTTAACACTTTTTTTACTTTAGAAAGTACATTATGGGTGATAATGCATATGTTGACAGTTAGGGATTGCATTTGAAGTTGTTTGCTTACAAAAGTAAATAAATGAAGGATATTATACGATATAAAACAATAAATAATAGTAATAGATTCATTTTACTATGATCCACTTTACTATAGGTCCATTTTGGATAGAGAAGATACATAATTTTCCAAAATAATTGGCATTGTGGACATTTTCCTATGAAGAACGTAAGTTCCTGGCACCAAATATAGAATTCATTAGAAAAGAATACACTATGAAGCTATGTTATTTAGTATTGACTGTCTTGCTTTGTCTTAAATACTTCTTAATTTGAAATGACATACTTTTACTTTGTTAACAGTGGGCTCACTAATCCAATTTTCAGTGGGAATGCTACAAATTAATGTGCCATATGCAATCTTGGGCTATCTGAAAGACTGCAAGAGTCTAAAACAATGATCAGCTTTTTGTATACACCACCTATGGAGTTTTACCATATATCCAACAGGCAGCTGCTTAGGTCCCCTATTGAAGTAGGAATACATCAAACGTTTCAGGACAACCAGAGGTAGTGCGGTAGGATGCGGAGTGCAGATCTCTAATTAAAAGCATAGTACCAAAACACCAGAGAAGAATGAGTAGTCGACTGTTCTGAGGTCAAGCTGCAAACAATAGCAAGTCTAATAACCAAGAGGTAAGTTAGAGTCATAAGTAAACAAGCAGAGTCTATTAAATAATAAATAAGGCAATGAGAGTTATATGTTCAAAATAATTCAGCCATTATGGGCGTGTGAAAATGGCGACACTAAAACGTGTGCCTGGCATAAGACGTACCGATGAGGGTGCACATGACTATTATAGGTATAGACATAGTGTTGCAACCACAAATGGTGGCATACGAACCAGTGAACCAGCACGGACAGAGGATTCCCCACCCACATCAGCTTCCTTGACGCAACCATCAGTGTTCAAAACAACACCATTCAAATCTCCCTATACCCACAAAAAAATTCTATCTACAGCCAGGCCATGTCATACAACCACATCTGTTCTGACCGCAGAGACGAACAACTAAAAGACCTAAGAATGAACCTTATTGCCCAAATATGTAATACTTAATGGACAGATGGGTAGATAAAAAGAGTAACTAATAAGAAGAACTGAAATACAAAGAGCCACAGAGGAATGACCAAGCCCCCCTAATAATCTCATATAACCCACAGCTTTAGGCCCTAAGCAAAATCGTAAAAAGATATTTAAACAACACAACATACAGATGAGAAACTGAAAGAAATATTCCCACTTCCTCCTCTGCTCTGTTACAAACCAACCCCAATCTGGGACATGTGGTCGGTCACCCTACTTCTTGTGCAACCCTCACAATGTGTGTGCTGCCCCAGTTCAGGTCTATACGTAGGTGAAACAGGGAAGACTCAAGAAGACTGATGAATTCACACAGACATACTATGAAGAGAAAAAGGACAGACACACCTGTAGGAGACCTATTCTGCCAAAATGGACACTGCCTCATATTTATGGGAACAGTTTGGAAGTTATGGGAATACAAACTCATGACAAAATTTGACATCTTTAATTCAGACCTAAATTGTGATAAAGAAGTTATTTCACACTATCCACACAATCAAACTTATACATGGACCTCTAGTCTGTGGCCGTCTGCAACACCAGGTGAGATGTTCGTGGAAAAGGCATCAATAACCATGACAATTGTAAATGTGTTTGGTGTATTTATGTGAGCATGCTGGGATATGAGGTTCTGATAACTTTTGTCATGTTCAATTGTTTAACCACAGACCGGAACTTAGTGGTCTTTGCCTTATGCTTCTCTGGTGGCCCCAATCCTTGGTCTCCTAAAAATGTACAGGTGCTCTTGTTTTGTATCTGCTTTACATCAGGTATAAGTCGTTAGTATATAAATTATGGTAGCGATAAAATAAATAACAGCGCAGGCGTCATATATTTATTCTCCATCAGTGTACATATATATAGCTTAACCCCTGTGCATACATGCGTGTATATTTAGATTATTTTATGTTTGTCTTATTCATTGTAGCCATATTGGAAATTGCTTTCAACTTTACCCAGGTATTTTTGGTCGCTTGCTCTTACCTTTCATTTTCTTTTTTTATCCTGCAATCAAGGAATTTCAAAAGCAAGACCAGAGTTTGATTCATAGCAAAGGAGTCATTTGCCAGGGGGCAATACCATTTCCTATTGCATTAAATGCCCCCACATATTGCCTGTTGAATGTGTAGCTCTTTATCGCCCTTGGCAGTTGGCAAATTGAAAGAGCGTCTGGAACACAGCAACACAAATGAAAAGGAAATTGATCCCTGTGACTGTTTGTCAGGTTTTAAAAATGGCTTCAAATTCTCGGTAGTCTGAAATAACTTCATCCTTCTTGGTTGAAAACTAGAGCAGAAAGGAGCCAAAGCAATGGATTATGATAGTAAAACTGGTCTGTTTGGTACAGATATTATGATACAGCTACTAAGCTCCATCCTATAGACTTCAAACTTCCTCTTAACAATAAATTATCCCTTGCAGGGTTGGTCTTTTCTCTTCTGTACATTTCTTTCCCCAAAAATTAATTCAAAAGAGTTAAAAAGAATGTTTGTCTCTCTATAAAAATCTATTCCAGGTTGTCTGTCAGGGGCTAACATGTGGTACCTGGGCTTCCTGCTAGGACTTGCTTCGAATTTTTCAAAGTGGTTTAGTTTTTATGACTTAAGTACTGCAGTTGTCACTAGTATCCATTTCATAAAACCATTTGAAAGCAGATATCATGTATCATGGTTGATACTGTATTTCTCCAGGCAAATATATTCATAATGATTGATGGTATTTAATATTTTTAAAGCTATAGCTAAAGAAATGTTTTAGCAAGCATCCCATTGGGATGTATTTAAAACCACTCATAAACATGATAATGCAACATTCCTATATCAAGATATTAGTGTATGTTATTAGCATGTGTGTGCATGAGCATATAGTGTTAGTGTGTGTGACTATAAGATGTTTGTGAGCATATGATGTTAGCATGTGCGTGTTACTGTATAGTGTGTGTGTTAGTTACAATTAATTTAACAATTTAATATTTATCAATTAATTACAAATATATTATCAGCTTAATAAACGAATATGTTTTTACTAAGGTATCAATTCCTTATTAAATGGTTTATCATTAATACATATTTGCCAAATATTTAGTGATTTGATCAATAATTTATTAAAAAGCATTTATATTACTTATTACATATATTTTTGTGAGATATCTTTGTTAGCTTTATAATGGGACATATTTCTTAATTATAAGGACTGGCTCCAAGATCTAAACCAGAGTTTTTCAACCCCTGATATATATATATATAGTATAGTATATCGTTTAATTAGAAATCAAATTATGTTTTAAAGTAAATGTATGTGCTGTAACTATACCCTGGAACCCCCTACCATGTTCTGTAAGACTCTCCTCTACTTACTGTGACTTTAAAGAGAGAGCGTTCAACTCCCTCCAGCAAGAGGGGCTAAGCTGGCCTTGTATAATGTGTAATTTGATGTGTGAGTAGACATGGAAGAACATTCACTGATTTTGTGTAGTGAAGCCATGGAATTGAAAGACCGCAAACTCTCCTGTCCCTACTTTTAGTAAATTGAACCTAATACACCTGTAGTTGTATGTGTCACAAGTGCAGGTATCTGAACTTTCCCAGAGGTGCAAATGCCTTTATGTCTGTGAATATGAGAACAGACATCATTTCACTTACGTGGAGTTTCTAGCACCAAAGGGAAGGTTTTCCTTCGTTGAGGGAGCCTTATTCCTAAACAGGCCTAAAGTTTCCATCATTTGACAATATCCTGTGGTGTTGTGGTAGAGGGTAGTCGGATTCTCAACCTTCGTGATATTTGAGTATATACACTTATTGATTTAGAAGGAATGTAAGGAAGCATAAATATTTCTGTTTACATAGTAGTGGCATTTTATTAAAAAGATGCTTGGATGCAATGTTTTAAAATTTGGCTACATTTTAGTATAATAAGTAATGGATTCTTGGTATTTGCATAAATGTATTTCTATTTAGGATATTTTTGTTATGTGTCTTTCTCCTATGAATACTATTTC
>VKOC01026046.1:0-25518 GCA_009364415.1 Spea multiplicata
ACTAATCCACACATATACTAATCCATACATATACTAATCCACATATACCAATCCACACATATACTAATCCACACATACCAATTCACTCTCACTGAATGCTTTCCTACCTTTCCTCTTTTCTCCTTACAGCATTCAGCTCCTTTTCCTGCTCTTCGCTCCTCTTCTTCTATCTTCTTCCGTTTCAGAGGGCACGGACGGCAGTGGGCGCGGCTTCAGTGTTGTGCACCGGGATCTGACAACAAACCCCAGCACACAGCAGCAGTTGCTGCGAGGATCGCAAGGGAGTGGTATCGGAGGTCTGTTAAAGACCTCCGATACCGCTCCCTTGCGAGCCTGCTCCTCCAGCGGCGGACATTACTGTCTGTCTCTGGAGGGGTGCTGGCAAGTTGGCACCCCCCTGATGAGTGCCACCCTTGTGTGGACCGCCCCCCCCCCCCCGCTAGGTACGCTACTGTTATTCGGTATACATTGATCTAGGTTCAATGCCAGATATAAACCTATCACAAGTAATCATGATCCTCCTATAAAATGCAATGTAAAAGATAAAGAATCAGGGATACATTTTCTCTCTGTGGTTCTCGTCCTTATTGATGAGCCCCAACATATTCTGAATGTTGAGCATCATCTGCAGGTTACAAGGATGGGAACGCTAGCAGCTGTCCAGAAGGTTGCCAGATAATAAAAGTAAAAAAAGTACTATATGATTTTACCAGTTCACTCAGCATGACAATCTTTTTAATATGGTTTTCAGTTTTATGTTACTAATAATATTATTCTCTATGTACTATTTATTAAGTACCCAGTAATTATACCACAGGACCGAAGTAGAATACAGTTATACTATAAAACAAAATATATACAACCAAAACTGACACCACTGCTGTTATGTCAAACCTTAGAATAGAACCTGGATGCTTCTAAGTTAAGTCAACCAAACCAAGGTGCTTTTGCTAAATTATTTTGCAGAGAATGGGTTATCAACAGGCATCATATGTTGACAGCTATTTTCCCCCCATCACCGTAAAGAAGAAACAGGCAGGTGTGTAAAAGACTTTTACTCTTATTGTGGGACTATGGAATTGGTCATGGACACAACACATTGAACAGACAACTGCTGGATAGCACATGTTACATAGAACTTGCCAATGATCCCACTGCAGTCGATTAAAAGAACTGGAACCCATGTTTCTTTTTGCTTCTGTCAACATCCAAGAAAAGTTTATAGAACTTAACCCAAACTCTCTCTCCCCAGGAATCGTCTGTTTGCTGCCCAAAATCTATAAACCTAATATGTCTTCCTTGGCTACAGTGCTGTTCTTACAATCACCTCACAATCCTTCTGAGCCCATCAGTAACTAAAATCATTAGCTAGATCCAAAACATTTCAGAATTCCAAATACATCTCTGTTCTATCCTGATCATAATAAATGAAATAATTTTACTCAATCTGACATCTCTTACAAAGATTATTCCTGACCTTGTATTTACGCCTGTGTCCAGTAGGATGCCAGTCTCATCATCTGAGGTTTTCACAACATTAAAATGTTGATGTATACACTCAACATCAATCGGACAAGCCATGCCCCCTGGCTCCTAGTTTACTTTGAATGCTGTGAGGTTTATGCGGACGCCTATAACGTCACCAACACTGACTTCGTACAACTGGCGTATCTATAAAACTGTGGTTTTCAACTTGATCATTTTGCACAAATAATGGCCAATTTAAACCTCTATTCGATCACATTACAATCTATTGTCTTGTCGCTACTAGTAGTGTGCATTTAAGAGATTATAATAATTATTTGTATGGATAAAGTAGCACATGTTTCTGTATTTTGATATTCTGCACATTTTGTGAACTGTATGACCCATTCATTTACAGGTTGGGTGTATATATTCCTGGCAGGATTTCAGAATATTCCACAGTTTTAAATAATTCCCTATTGCACAGTAAAGTATGGCACATTTTTTTTTTAAATGCCTCATATGTAGATTACGTACAAACCTGTGGACACATACTTAGGAACACTCCAAGTTTAGCAAAAGGCACCATCTCACTTTTCTCTTTTTCCGGGGCAGGAGAACGCGGTTTGACCATACATACTCTACACCCACTTTCCCTTCTTTTCCCAGCCCACTTAAGGTTGTTTGGTTGTTTGAGGGGGGGGCATGTCGAGCTAGCCCCCCCTCGCATGGCCACTTCCCCAGAAAAAGGAGAGCTCCAAGTAGCCTTTGGAGTCCTGTTTTTGTATCCTCAGGGCCTTCACACTTAAGAGTGGTTAGTAAAACTATCATGGGGAGCAATGTTATTGGGGCTCAAACTAAAGTTAAATAAATGCAGCCACATGTATAAAAGGTATTATAAAACGTAAATAGAAATTTGTTGTGAAATACGTAAGGAGAAAATTACAAAAACTGTAGCCAATTTGTATTAAAAATGGTCACAGAAGGTGGAATTGCACCTTTTGTTATTTATGTTAATGGATCAGCTGGCCTTGATATTAATTATAGTATTCGTACATTTTTTGCAGGTACAGTATATACATACAAGATAAATTCATATTTGGAAGGCTTTCCTCAGAATAGTAGGGGTGTCACAAAACAATAGGACTTAAGAAAATACAATTAATTTTATTTTATAGTGATTTTTTTTTGGTCCTTGCAGATGATCAAGAATTCCTTCCATGCTGTACACCTGTAAGGCTCTGCTTTTATATCACGTTATGAAGAAATATTTAGTGTGTTAGAGCCGTCTGGACATTAAATCAGGACGTACACAGATGACTTCGGAATTATTCTGGGAATCAGTATAATCTAGGAAAGGGATTTCACATGAAATTAGACTTCTTTCCTGCTCTTCACAAAGTGTATAGTTTATACAGTCTCCACTTATTAGTTATTAGTAAATGTAAAGCTTACTATTGTAGATTGATATATATATGTTTAAAAAAACAGCTGTATTTTTTTTATATGGCAATGCAATCTACTTAAATCATCATATGACTAGGAAAAACCTAAATTCTATACATTATTTTCTTCTAATCCCCTAAAACTACTAATTAAGCAATTTTATACTTTTCTACTTTACTTACCCAATTTAGGACTGAAAAAATAATAATTTTCTTTGCCAAACCATTAATATACTTATGACATAAATATATTACAATACTTATTCCAGATATTTATTTTGTGTTTTTGGTGGGCACCATTTTTTTTAACATTGCAGCCCAAATAGTTCACACATGTCATATTGATCATTATATTGTTGTCATTATCTTGTTGTAATATTGATTGTTCCAGGAGATTCTCTGTAAGAGTGTGGAGTGGAAATATCACAACCTGTAATTGTTGGGCATTTTACATACCTTTATATATCTTACATCTGAGCACATAACCTCTGTGGCATAGTACATTTCCCCTTTAGATTGTAGGCATTAGCAAGCAGGGTCATCCACATCCACTGCCTCTTCAAAAATGGAAGTTTGCAGCTGCAAAAGTTGGACAAAACTTTGCTAAAGCCAACTTGCATTTACAACTTGCAGAAAATTATACTCAACTTGCATACACTTCACTATAGGACAGTCAAATGTATGTTTGAATATGAGTTGAATAAAGGCAGGCACTTTGATGTTTCATTAACCTGCAACTTGTTTGGAAAAACAAATGTAAGTTGGAACATAGTTGATTATAATAAATAATGAAAAGATCCATAGGGATGTTTTTTTCTTCTTTGCGGGTTTCAGGTGAGGATATGCAAGTTTTCATTAAATTTATATGCTCTTGCCAGAAACTCACAAACTTTAAAGTTGCGTACACTCACAAACAGATCACATATTAGTGAATATGCCTTGTCAAGTGGCCAATCAAGTTATCTTCGTATGAAACCGACATTATTAGTCGATTTTTTACATTGACAGTGTAGTGAAAAGAGAAATCATGTGGCCTTATTAAGAATCACTATATTTTTTCTTTCATGTATACAGCATTGAACGCACTTAAAAAAATGAATCCAAATGATGATCCCCATGGTGGTTGTTGTATGTAAAACCATTTATGGGATTTTAAAGGAAGTTGTCACATGATGCGTTGTTTTCTCAACACTTTTTTTTCCCTAACTACATGACCAGTGACCATGGCAATTCTATAAAGGACAATAAAAAGAATGAAAGAATAGATTTTAAAAAAAATTCCGCTGAGAGACAGTGGAAAAAAGCTGTAAAATTAAATACCGAAACCCCACAAATACAAATGGCAAAGGATCAAAGGTGACTGGTGTGTGGGTGGAAGGTGCTTTGGAATCTCAGAAGCACATAGTACTGGAAAGAAAAAAAAAAACTATTAAAGCTAAGCACCTGCTGTAAAAGGTCAGCTATTGAGAGAAACTAAAATAGTTAACACATTTAGTCTGATGAAACACCTGGCAGACAGTTTAGAGGGTAGCTAGACTTAAAAAAGGTATACTAAATTAAGTCGATCTGTCGTTGTATCACTGTATACTGCTTTTAATGGTATTCGCTTTTGTTCAATCTGATTTTAATTTTGGTTCTCAGGCTATTGAGCTGTTGTATGGAAACAGAGCACACTGTTCCAGAAAGAGCACAGGCAAATTATCTTTGGATTGATTCCTAGCCTTGCTCATTCAGTTTCAAGGGTGTGCCTTCCGTTTAAGTTTTTTCCGTTTTTTTGAAGAAGATTTCAAGAGATCAATTTCCCTGCATCTGACACACATCAATGTTAAGCAAAATGATGATTTTTAATTCGTTGGAAACTTTGCATATATGTTCAAAACCACAGTTTCAATAAAAATACCCCAACATACATGACCGCATTTTGGGGCGTTTTGTATATATTAACACATAAAAACTAGTTAATAGTTAACTAGTTAGTAATATTAGGAAACAAATAGCAAACTGACCAAAAGTCTCAACATTAGTAACCATTTCACTTTGGCAATTCCTTTTCATTGCTTCCTCTGTTTCATCTTGATGTGTTTATAGTTATTATCCTTTTTTTAGCAATTTTATACTTTGATACCAGCCCTTTGTAGGAAGTATCTCAAACATCTGGTCGCATAACCTCTGTGTTTATAGAACTTAGAACATAGAATTTGACAATAGTTAAACAGTAATCAGCCCTTCCAGTCTGACCTTTTCTATATCTTATTTGGTTTAAAACTCTTTGCTGTATTAACCTACATATATATAGTATCTCACAAAAGTGATTAAGCCCCTCACATATTTGTAAATATCTTATTATAACACTGAAGAAATTACACTCTGCTACAATCTAAAGTTGTGAGTGTACAGCCTGTATAACAGTGTAAATTTGCTGCCCCCTCAAAATAACTCAACACACAACCATTAATGTCTAAACCTTGGCAACAAAAGTGAGTACACCCCTAAGTGGGCCCAAAGTCTCAATATTTTGTGTGGCCACCATTATTTTCCAGCACTGCCTTAACCCTCTTGGGCATGGAGTTCACTAGAGCTTCACAGGTTTCCACTGGAGTACTCTTACACTCCTCCATGATGACATCACGGAGCTTGCGCTCCCCCACTTTCCATTTGAGGATGCCCCATAGATGCTCAATAGGGTTTTGGTCTGGAGACGTGCTTGGCCAGTCCATCACCTTTACCCTCACCTTCTTTAGCAAGGCAGTGGTTGTCTTGGAGATGTGTTTGGGGTCGTTATCATGTTGGAATATTGCCCTGCTGCCTAGTCTCAGAAGAAAGGGGATCATACTCTGCTTCCGTATGTCACAGTACATGCTGGCATTCATGGTTCCCTCAATGAACTGTAGCTCTCTAGTGCCGGCAGCACTCATGCAGGCCCAGACCATGACACTCCTATCACCATCCTTGACTGTAGGCAACACACTTGTCTTTGTACTCCTCATCTGGGTTGCCGCCACGCACGCTTTACACCATCTGAACCAAATAAATGTATCTTGGTCTCATTGGACCACAGGACATGGTTCCAGTAATCCATTTCCTTAGTCTGCTTGTCTTCAGCAAACTGTTTGCGGGCATTCTTGTGCATCATCTTTAGAAGAGGCTTTCTTCTGGGACGACAGCCATGCAGACCAATTTGATGCAGTGTGCTGCGAATGGTCTGAGCACTGACAGGCTGACCCCCACCCCTTCAACCTCTGCAGCAATGCTGGCAGCACTCATACGTCTATTTCACAAAGACAACCTCCGGATATGATGCTGAGCATGTGCACTCAACTTCTTTGGTTGACCATGGCGAGTCCTGTTCTGAGTGGAACCTGTCCTGTGGAACTGCTGTATGCCCACCATGCTGCAACTCAGTTTCAGGGTTTTGGCAATCTTCTTATAGCTTAGGCCATCTTTATGTAGAGCAAAAATTCTTTTTTTCAGATCCTCAGAGAGTTCTTTGCCATGGGGCGCCATGTTGAACTTCCAGTGACGAGAGTGTGAGAGCGATAACACCAAATTTAACACACCTGCTCCCCATTCACACCTTGGACCTTGTAACACTAACAAGTCACACGGACACCGGGGAGGGGAAATGGCTAATTGTGCTCAATGTACTCACTTGTGTTTCCAAGGTTTAGACATTAATGGCTGTGTTTTGAGTTATTTTGAGGGGACAGCAAATTCACACTGTTATACAGGCTGTACTTTACATTGTAGCAGAGTGTAATTACTTCAGTGTTTCACATGAAAAGGTGTAATAAAATATTAACAAAAATGTAAGGGGTGTACTCACTTTTGTGAGATAATGTATATGTATATATATATATATATATATATATATATATACTGGCTACACTCTATTTTTTTTTTCTTTACAGAAATAAATATGGATTGTTGAAGAAACCGAAATGCCTGTTCAGTTTCCCCAAAATATATACTATTCATGTTCATCTTTAAAGTACATTTTTTAAAAGTAAAACAGGTTAACATGTAACATAATTCTGTTTCTTGTTAATATTTAGATGTACTGTACAACAACAGGTCCAATGATAATATTTCCTTTGTCTGCTTAGGGACTTGAATTTTCTACTTACGTGCTAAGGAGAAGTTGGAAACGTTTATGAAAACCCATAACCGTTTTGCAATTCTTTACCTTGCAATAGTGTACTTGATGTACTTAGTGTGATATTTGATTTTATTGTGTTTATTGTTTGCCACTGTTTGCCACTGTTTTTATGCAAAACACCTATTTGACCCTCATAGTGTAAATAATCTTCTAGAGGGCAAGGTAGCTATCAGAACCATATATTCTTATTTGCACATGTTAAGATGGATGTGAGCAACACAAACTAAGAAACAGTCACCTGACATCTGTGTATCTAAGTCTTTCTAAAGTAAGACAGTCCCAATAGGGAACCTAATAAAACCAAGACAAAACTAACTGGGGTGCAAAGATATGTTCAGTTACCCTCAGATTTGAGATACTGAGATACTAAAACTCAGGAGTCTTAAAACGTTGTGCTGAATTTGAGCGTATTGCATGTTGGCAAACTTATTATTCACTGAACTACTTAAGAACTTGCAAGATTTACGTAAGTTTTTAATTTAAAATACTCAGGGTTTCTGGTACAATAGTTGTAAACTCACCAGGAAGTATCACAGGTGTAACACAAGCCTAATGAAAAGTATACCCTGACCCTCTGGGCACTAACTCTGTATGATCCACATGGCACAAGTGACTGAGGCTCCAGTGAAAGAGATCTATGCCAGAGGTGGCACAGATTTCTAGAAAACGACTAAGTAAACTTTACTCATATTAAAACCAAAGTTTTGTATAGTTGTTATCTTAAGCTATTCAACAAAGCAATAAAGGGCAACTAATATATGAATCACTTCAAAGAGTGGTCAGAGACAGTCATCACCAGTACATGCACTGGCATGAATGTGCCCCATTTGTACTGTTTGCAGAATTTTTTTGACACTTGATATATTATTTTATTATTTTTTTTATTACTCTATCTATACTTTAAATCTGTCCCCTTTTTTTTCATTGGCCGCCTTATGATTTCTTTTCTGCCAAGGTAATAATGACGACCATAATATTTAAAGTTCTATACGTAGGTTTTCCTGCCTTGTTATGTTTTCTTACCTTCTTCTTTACTGAACCTTGCCGCTGAGTATATTGACATTATACAAATAAAGGATCGTAACAATACGTGTTGTGACCACGCAGAACTTTGCCTTTCTTGACAAAACAATTGCTTTTTTCCTCGGTTCCTGCTGCTTAAAGACTTTAAATGCGGTATGTCTTTTAAGAACTACAACAAAAGCCTGTTTTTCACCTTTAATTCATTCTTTTTTTATCAGAGATCTGGGTTCCATTCCCAGTGCATTACTACATTCAAATAGTGCAGGGTTTGTTACGAATTAATGAAAAGATATAAAACAGATGATTGTTTGACCTGCAAAGTAAGGTAAAGGCGACTGTTTGTTCTTATTACCCCCCACGCTCTCAGAACATTTTTGTCTGCCGTTATTAATGTAAATATTTGTCTCAAAAGCCTTTATGAAATGCTTTGTGCACAAGGGCCAGTTGTTTTGCATAAAGCATAACACTGAATGTCTTAGAAGTGGAATTAAAAGACCTTTTGTGTCATGCCCAATTTCTCAAGCTACTGTAAAGGGTAACTAATAGCAACGGATTCCTTTATAACATATTATAGGGTGTTTGCAGCCATATTGGCCCCAGACAAAGTAAATTACATTATATATTGCCGAAGCTGACACAGTGATATTGTAAATTGGTATACTGTTGATTGGTTTAAGATGCCAATTTCATGTGGCTGTTCTCCTTAATGTCCTTTTTACATGCATTACAAGGTATCAATAAGTCCATTATGTAAAATATATTTTATGTATTTTTTTATTGCCTAATGCTTATTTTGATGTCTTGAGAGCTCTCTAGATTATAGTTTATTATTTTCAGGATCTGCCCTCCAGGTTTCACAGCATAACTAACTGTAAACATATTCTTCAAATCCTAGCTGCTGCTGGGAAGTCGGCTCAGTCTCTCGATGTAAAAGGCATGGTTTCTGTGCAGATTTCTAAAGTTCTAGAACTAACTCTGATCGACCCCCATGATATAGAGACAATTTTAAAATGTAAAATGTGTGTTTCAAGAGTTGACCAGCACCCCTCAAATGACACTGTTGCTTCAACACAAAATGTATGACACTCCCTTGGTGTGCAACGAAGAAAAACCATAGCATGACCCTCTGACCATCATCAGAGCGTAAGGCATTTCTTCCTACCACCTCCAGAGCCCGGAAGAACTTTGAGCTCACATACGAGCACTAGGACATTGGTTGTCAGATTCAATCACTGAGTGGATCAGGGAAGTGGAGTAGGCCAGGATCAGGTGATCTTTCCATCACCAAAGATAAATGAGAACACAATTGTTCTCAAGAGAGATTGTGTTCTCTCACTCCTATAATATTCTTCAAACTCACTCCTATAATAAACAAATCACTGATCCTACAGATATATATAAAACATTTTATACAATTTTATAACAGTGGCCATCTTTAGTCAATAGACTATCCATAAATATTATATTGATATAGTGAATATTTTGTTATTGGTCGAGAGTGGGTTGTGCAACAGGGAAGCTGCACACTAAATCTGTTAGAGTTATATATCAACAGAGGTGGGCATACAATTAAACAAAATTCAAGTGAAACCATTGCGTGCCAGAGAACTTGAAGTTTATTACAACTTGTTTTTAGAACTGCCCTTACTGAATCTAGTGCTAGTGACAACCCAAAACGCATGCTCCTCTTTTCTCAGAGCTCAGAATATTTGTAACTTTATAATTCTAAATGCAACTAATGGCGTTTTTATTGGTCCAACACAGAAAACAATGTAGAGTCAAATAAGCTTTTCGGACCTCTTCTTCTACATCTTTTCCAGCAAACTTTAATCTAGCAGATTAAAAACTCTATCTCCTCTCAGGCCAGTATAGCTATATCAATTTTCCTTACTAAATGCAACTAGCAAATAACTCAATAAGTCTATCAATTGTATCTCCCCACAGGCATGAAGATCTATCTATCTATCTATCTATTAGACTTGATCGCCGGCCAACTCTTTGTGTTCGTCTTCGTGGGGGGGAAAAATCTTCGCTCCTGTGTTCGGTTTGGGCAAAAATTTGTGTACATTCTTCGTGTTCGTTTTTTTCTTTGTTTTTTGCCGTTGTTTGTAGAAGGGGTTAATACGGCAGCGGCTTTGGCACCAGGATTTTAAAGATCCATACGAGCAACTCTATTGGTCGCCGGCAGGGGCCTCCTCTGCCATCAACAAATGAAGTGCACCTGCACTTCATTGGTTGATGGCAGACAAGCCCCCGCTGGCGACCAACAGAGTTGCTCGCACAGACTTTTAAAATCCTGGTGCTGCAATTGGCCGAGGGAGACCACTGGTCTCCCTGCTCCAAGAGTTAAACCATACAAACGACCAGTAGAGTCGCTTGCACAGCCCTTTATCTCCTGAGGGGGAACTTGGTCTGTCTCCCCGCCCCAAGAGTTAAACAGGGGTTAACGGGAGCATCTCAGGGGTTAACGGGAGGGGAAATCCGTAGGCCCTTTAACTCCTGACAGTGAATCTACGGATTTTTGCTCCCGTTAACCACTGCGATGCTGGGTAGATAAGGTAAGCTAGATGTGGAAGGGACCAGGGAGATTAGTAAATGAAGACAAACACGAAGATTCTTTGTGTTGTGTGTCTTCGTCTTTGGGTACGTTTGCCACCGCCATGTGCGTATGTTCAGTATTCAGGCTGAAGAACGAAAACGCACCCTTCGTGTTTCATATATATAAAATACATATGACTAAATTAAAGAATATGGGCAAACAAACTGCAAGTGAATGTGCAAATGTAAAACAGTTTTGTAATAGAAACCTCTTCTTATGGGAAGTGTTTTCTTGAGTTAATTAATGCAATGTATAATACAAGAAAAGCCATATAACTTTCCAAGCAGAACACTTAGCCTGAAATGAAGAGTAGATAATGGGATTCTTTCCAAATAGATGCATAAGAAATGTGCAATACCAAGCAAATAAAAGTAAAAGGATTTATTTGTAAGTAAACTAAAAACATATTTGGAAAGTACCATCACCCATATGTTTCCACATTATAATCAGATGTCTCCATGGTTATGTGTAAATCTAATCCTTGGGCTAGCTTAGCAAAATTATTTTATTAGTGATGTTGGGTTTTTGTTCATAAATATTTACAAAAAAATAAAAATAGCACACAAGCGGTTGTCAAGAAGGCTGTTTGCCAAAACAGTGTGTCATGTTTCATACTATTCATTAACCTATTAGTGCCAGGGGGAGCACATTCGCTCAATTTACTAAACTGTAAAAGCTAGTGAGTTATCCAAAAAATGTGAGACAAAGGTCCAACTCGCAAATTCGCTAAAGCCAGCTCACATTAGCATTTGCGAAAAATCATTCTTAGCTACAGCAGAGATGAGTCTATATCAGGGAATTGGCAGATTCGTTAACCTGTGACTTTGAAATGCGAATGGAGACTTCTAACTTACGATGCCCCCCACTTCCTTCGCCATATGTATTTTGCCCGATATACCCCACTCAACCCCATGCCTTCATTAGGTGGTTACCTTTTAAGGGCCTATCTAGCAATGATCCGCAAAGCTAGAGATATACATTTTTGGCCCGAGGAAAGGAGCGCCCAATCTGGTGACAGACTGAAAAAAGATAGTTGAGCTCATGCCTATTTGAATGTAAGCATTCGGATTTGTTCAAATTGTAATTTTAGCAAATGTTGGCAAATTCATGTATTCATATGAATGTCGGGAAATAAGGATGGATGCTGAACGAAACAAAAGAGAAAGCTCAGAATTTTCATTGTAAACTCATTTATTTGTTTGTAAGTTGTATGTGTATTTTTATGTGTATAGTGCAGTACAAGGCTGGTGGTGACAGCATTAAAACTACTTAATTGCAAACCTGGAAGTCCATCGTCTGCAGTTGAAATTGTGTATATGGTAGTTGTGTGGGTTGTGTCAGTTGGTGTGGAGGCTGTACACAAGGTTGTATCAGCATTAGTGTAGCGTTTGGTGGGAGGGGGAGAACTTTGTTGGGAATGGCACCCGAAGCTTTGGGGGAGAGGGGACAAATGTAACAGGGGCTGTTTTGACTGAGGACATCAGTCAGGGGAGGGTGTATGGTTAGATTTCAAAGAAATGTGAGCAACGTGGGACATTAGTTGGCAGAGGGTGCATGGTTTGATTTTCATGGAGTGTCAGTGAAAGGTGAGAGAAAGAGAGAGCGAAACTGGGGGCACCAGAGGTTATTTCCAGCGAAATTCATTGTCTGGAAACAAATGAGACAAAACCAAAACAAAAAATGATCCGAATAGCTTTCAGTTGCAGTACACGTCTAATATAAATATTTATCGCGTCAGCTGCCCCCAGTGCTTGGAAGCTGCATTTCATCCTCCATAGACTTGAATGTTCTTCGTGGACTAGAAGTACGCAGATAGACTTTATTATTATTGTACTTTTTATTAATATTGTACTTGTTATTGTTGTATTGTGTATGCTATTACTTGAATGTTGTCAAAAGTCAAGCTATTTTGTGAGTGTTTGGGCATACAGCATTACCCTTTTACTTTACTGGCCACTTGGTATCTTAGTTAATAGACCTCCCTAGGCAATATTTGTTAAATCAAACATGGGAGAATTGTTGGCGAAAATGCAAACCATGGAGCAGTTGCCATGGAAAATAATGTAATACCTGTCCTTATTGCGGTACATTTTTTTTTCTTGTAGAATTACTCTAGCTGTCTGGAAATTTTCAAACGCAAAAATGTATACTATAAGCAAACAATAATTGAAATTACTTTTATGCCATCAGTTTAACTTAATAACGAACAATAAAGAACAGACCCATACAAAGATCTATGACACACAAAAGAAATAAACAGAAGTTCTGATTGCAGATGCAAAACAGTTGGTGTAACTTGTTTGTCTAACGTTTCATTTGTTTGTCCAACCTTTCACTTTCCCCAAGGCCTGCATTTTACAGTTCAATACATTAAATACACCTATGCAATAACCTTTATAGATTATAATAAGCAACATACATGTATTAAACAAAACACCTTATGGGGAAAGGGATCTTAACATCAATTCCTGGAGACCTGTATCAATATTCATCCACATAAGGTTGGGTGAGAAGTAGGAAGAAAAATTTAGAACAAGAAATACATTATAATATAACGGCATATAATGCTCTTTCTACCACTGTTCTCAGATTCTATGAGGTTTAACATTTCAATATTTACAAAAAACACAACCTATAGGTGGTTTTAATAAATTAACCTACGTTGCTATGTAAACCTATGCTGAAAGCTGTGAGAGTACCCTTTTTAAATATGTCTAGGATGAATAAAACCCATGTGATTCACATTTTGATGGTACTTACGCAAGAGGATATCAAATGATTTTAGCTCACTTCATCCCATTACAGAATGGTTAGCATGTTTAAACATTTCAGAATATGTGTAATCTGAGTAATATGCAAAGAGAATTTGATAATCATTCAGCAGGAACCTAGTATGACATAACCATTTGGTCTGGATCACTCAGTCCAGCATCAAGGACATTTCTATTATATGAAGTGATGGGTGGGAAAGATGAAGACATCCCATAGGCAGATGTTTTCCTCAGCTGTTTTTAGGTGACAAAATAAAATCGGAAATAATTAACATCTTGGCAATAATATAACACGAAATTCTGGTGCACAATGGTGAAAGTAGAGCAATCAGCAGGATTACTGAATCTCACTTTTATTCCACTTTTTACATACTAAGTTTAGTTTGCTTGTCAAGAAATGTGATCTGTGTTTGTTTGTTGCTTTGCCATTAGGCCATCTCTTCTGTGAATGTATGGGGTGTATGGTAGGTCTGTCGGTTACAGAGCGTCTTTGTCGAGTCATATCGAGAAATATTTGTTTACCATTAAAACTGCTGCATGAAGAGCTCCACTTAATTTCTAAAATAAGAATGCCTACAATGCTAGATTGATTTCTTTTCACAGCACAAGCTTGAAAAGCATCAGAAGGTTTTTTAATAGCTGAATGGGTTTGCTTTGGTAACGTGAAAACTAAACGTCAGTTTAAAATAGAATTTCTTAATCATTTATATCGTTTTACAACTATGTTCCAAGCTTTTAATTGGTTGTTCACAGTGATCTCCTTCTTTCTTCTGGCACCATATTAAAGTTTAGATGTGTGTGTTTAGTAAGATATCTTACTTGATTTATTTATTCAACTCTGTAAAAGTGATGTATGATGAATTAATGATCTGAAATATGCTTTTGAACATCTCAAATGTTTGGAGATTTAATTAGCTTTGAAAATACAGTTTGGGGGTGGCAAGTGGCCTTCCACTATCACCCAAGTCCACTCAAATCACTATTTGGAGCTACTGGGAGTATATAAAAAGCTCCCGCATAATCAGTTGCTATTTTAGAGTCCTCTGCAACCTGGTGAGTGTTTTGTCAAGCATAATTTTTTGAATTGTTATTTTTTAATTTTGCTTGACCCGTTCGCTTGGGGCAAATATAAGGGCTCAGAAACGTCTTAACTTTTATACAGGTTGCACTCTTTAAGGATGATTATTGCTGTCCACCTTTCTAACACCCAACAGGTGCATTGGGAGGAACCCTTAAATTTGTGTGGGACGTTGGGTAGGCACTATTTACTGGATTTCATATTCAACACTTACAGGAGATAGAAAGAAGGGTGGATTTGGGGTTACAGGTATGTTTTTGCACCGATACTGTGACTAGCCCTCCCTGTATCTTACTGGGCACAAGGTGGAAGGCATGGGGGACACAGTATGGCCTCTGTGTCTCAATGGGGGACACAGTATGGCCTCTGTGTCTCAAAGGGTTTTTTCTTATAGTTTAATCCCACAACATCCAAATGAACACAGGACAAATGATGAAACAGGACTTAAGATATCATCAGGGTTCGTGGGGCCTAGTGAAGGAGTGTTGTTAGGGTCTTTTGTCCTAAAGAAGGGAGAAACAGACTCTCCCTCTCATTTTCGTCATTGCTGCCAGATTTAATGTTATATATATTTTTGAGCTCTACTTCACAGATATGCTGGACGATATCTTACAGGTGCACTTTACTCAGAAATACAGAGTCCATGATAGTGAAAGAGGGAGAAGTAAGTAGTGCGGTGCCCTCCTAAATCCCAGGGTTGAAGCTACGCTTGCCTCTGCAAGGGCAGTCTGGTTCAAAGTGTAGGACCCACTCTAATTAAGCTTGCACTTCCTTGCCTGCAACTCACAAAATGTAAAGTCACTCACAATTACTGGCAAGAGATTAGTAAATATATAGGTTGCTTTGCATGTGTTAACGTTAAAGGGCATGTAACCTCAAGCTAGTCAAATTGACACTTAACTGGAATAACCAATTAAATAGACCCCAAAGTGTGTTTTATTCATTGACTAATACTCCCAAATAGCTACAAGACAAGAGGGGGTAAACATGAAATCTCACAATATGATATTTGTCCATTAAGCATCATAGATGGCAGACTGGACTGAACTTAACAGCACAACACTTTCCATTCTGTTTCATTCTATGCCAGCTATGTGGGATATATGGAACACTGGCATTTTATTACAATAGAACAATGTCCTGCCTATACTCCCCAAGATCGAGATCAATACTAAGTTGCTTGATTAATGATAGTTCCTCCACTGTGTTTCCATCTGCTGTTAACTGTTCTGGTTGCTTTTCATGAACAAACACAGGAATAGGATAGGGTTGCTCCTTAAATGTACTTTACACTGAAAAACTAATTCTCCTCTCTTTCTTGGTTGGAATAATGCATATATCTTACATCTTCCTTCAGGCTACTGTAACTTTTAAATTATTATTTCCATGTTATTGGAATCACTGGGCACACTAAAAGTTAGAAAACTAAAAACTTCAAATTAAACTTGTAACCATAAGAAGATTATATGAGGTCAAATATATTTGTTAGAACTAGATGATTTTGCAATGAAAGCGATAATCTCTAACGGTTGACTTGTTTTATTTGCTCTCTGCAGAATGAATAATGTGATGTGGATTACAACAATGGATGAGGATACTAAAGAAATACAAGTAGAAACATAATGTAAATTTTCCATAAACATACCATTTTCTGACACATCAACATAAAGAATGTCTAGATACAAGCAGTTACACTGGGGGATTAGTTTAGTTACTGATACTGATGGGGCACATTTTTTAATTAGAAGGGGGTCTACCTAGGCGCCATGGTGCCACTGGTTTAGTAGAAAGCAGATGTGGTGATTTTGCTCATTAGACTGAAAATTATAGACCCTCTTAAAATCCAGAAGATAATCTACTGCTGGGGTATTAACAGAAAAAATTCAAGAATATGTTTTCCTCAAAAATATTATCAAAGTAATAGAAAATGTCAGAATAATTTACCTCCTTTTTCATGAAACATAGACCAGTGTGTCATAGCGACGATTATCTTTTTAGATTATGCAAAAGCCTTTGATATAATACCACACAAGACTTTACTGTATACATTAAAGACTGAAGTCTACAAGGAAACATTTTTATTTGAATAGATAACTGGATCAAAGATATAAAACAGTACATTTGTGAAAAAGTAAAATACTTAAAGCAGAACACCCACCATTTTTTATTACGAGTATCAGATTAAAAATACATATGGTTCTTTTTTTCTTGTTTCTAGTCTTATTTTTTTTTGTTTTGACTCATTTTATTAAACATGAACGAGTGACAAAACAATGATGCAAAATAACAGCTCAGAAAAAAGTGCATGTTACAGAGAGCACTATTTTGAGGCAGCCGCATATTGGCCTTTTGCTTGTGATCTGCTAGACAAACACACCAACTCCATATCATTCTATTGTACCCATAAAGAATCCGCTCCGTGTGTCGTTTCAGCTGGCAAAGTCTTACAAAAATCACTTGACTGATAATAATTGCAGCCTCTTGGTCTTGGAACAAAATTAGATACAACTAGATTTTTGTTAATGCTAACCTACATTACTATATACAATCGTTTTATGCCTTAGTGAACAGACTCATCTGACCTCTTGTCTTACACAATCATTAATGCTTACACACACTTACACATTTATGCTCATACACACGTACACATCCATGCTCACACATACACAATCATACTCACACACAAACACTTACACATCTATGCTCCCACACACTTACACATCCATGCTCTCAGACAGTTACACATACATATTTATGCTCCCACACATACACATCCATGCTCACACACACACACTTACACATACACATCCAGGCTCACACACTTACACACAAACATGGTCACACACAAACACATCATTCTAATGTGCATACAGTCATACATGCATACTCCCTCCTTTATCCTCTCTCCCCTTCCCTCACCCCCTCACCTGCAGCTGAGGGACACTTTCTTGTGTTACATGGACCCGCTGTGTTCCTGCCTTTCTGGGGTAAAATTGTTCACAAAGGACAGGCCGGACCAGCCCTTTGTAAACAATTTTGTAACAGCCCCCGTGTGCCCCCTGATTAGTGGCACCTGGGACTGACTGCCACCCTATGTACACCACTGCATCAGCTAAGTGACTGCCGTTCCTTTCCACCCACCCTGTTCTTCAGCCAGGTTAGGGTTGTTTAATGTGCTATTATGTTGTAATGGGATATTGATCTTTGGCATCCCTCTCCTGTGTTGGCATTTTTGTTGTCACAGCTGGGGTCTGGGTCCCTTTGCCAGCGCAAATCCAAGGACAATAGAATGTTTTGCCCATAGCGGGTTTGGGGATGTGATGCTAGCACTCTTGGTTAAGCGTTAGAAAAGAGCTACTTGTCGGGCTTAGTGCTGAACAGCTGGCAGGTTGTTTATGTAGTTGTGGATTTCCATATGTGCCGCTGACTTGGGGAATAGATGTTAAAATTGATATGTTAATGAAGCTGTGGTGTCCATTGTCTTTATTAGGCGGTCCGGACAGGTGTGAGGTTGGGATATGGTTATGCTATAGGTCTAAGCAGTCATGGAGCACAATGTAAATAAAAACATTCAATATAAAATATAGCAGCTGCTGGCAAGAACCAGTTATTTGCTAAAATGCTACAGAGTTTTCCATGACCTCCACTATTTCATTTTAAACAAAGAGGCTGCCAGGGGTAAATGATTCCATATGTGACTGTGGGTCATCTGCAATCAAATTTGTATTTAAAAATATTAAAGCTCTGTATTGTCCAAGCAAGAAGGTATGATAACTACTACAAGTACTATAATTATGTACTTGACTTCTAAACTACCATCACTGTTCTAAACTTTTCCAGAACCACCTTAAGGCTACGTTGCATGATTAATATGCACTTAGTTACAGCTGCATTGATCAGTTCACCCAGCTCACATCATATAGTCTGCATGTAATGCTGGAATAATAACTGAATAGTGTGTGAAATATAAGAAAACTAGGATTGATGGAGTGTAATTCCTAATGTCTTCTTATCTTATCAGTAAGTAAAAAATAGCAAGGTAGCATTGAACAAGTATGTCAGTTCTCTAGATCTTGGCCTGACAGTAGGGCCATTTCTAGCGGTGGTCCAGATGTTCACAAATGTTCTATAAGTGATTGCTAGACAATGTACTGTATATATGCGTGTGTCTTCAGGCTGCCAGTATTCCTTACCGTTGAGATTAATTAATGTATTAAAATTAGCAGCTATGCTCACAAATAAAACCAGCAGATTGCAATTGTGATTTAATGAAAGGGATTTAAACAAGTATGGGCCTCAGGGGTTCCTTAAAAATCTGTGACTTAGTTTAGACTCTTCCATAGTGCAAGTAGACAGAATTTCACCAATCGCAGCCCGCCATTTCCTAGCGTGTTATAATCCCTCTAGAAAATTCAGATTACCTTTACTGTTATGTAAACTTTTAGAGGCTATGATGCAAATAAAACAGCTGAGATATCTTTGTGAATATCAACATTTTTGATCTTTTTTGGTTTTGTACAAAACACGAACCTTTTAATGTACTAAGGTAGTCCTGGTTAAGCTACTGTAACCCGACAATAACGTACCCCCTACATTTAAATCAAGACACCTGTTTTGGGGGATGTGGCAAGGGGGTCATCATGAAAATTGCAAGGTCAGAAAAACAGGAGGGCCAGGATAGATGGGACCTGCAGCAGCACAGTCCTCCATTGACCAAAATTCTGGACTTTTCCCACAAAAAAACGAGGCTGTTGGGAAGTACAGAACAGCAGGACAATACTTATAATTCTGATTAGTCTGAAACAGATCTCTTTTGTAAATTGTATAAAATTCCAAACTATGTAAATGGTATTTTCTCTTTTTTTTAATGCAATTACACTTTTCTCTTCTTGTTAGGTTGTGACTAAAGTTCAAAAGGGTCCCCTAAAAATTTAATATTTAACAACAACTACATCCCAATTAAACCCTTGAGACGTTAGATTTTTTTTATTACAAACCTGAGGTCTTTCACCCTTACATGTTTTTTTTTTCTTCGCTGCATTAACAGCATTTGTGACTTACAATGGGGTTCTCTCTAACAAAGATTTTTTTATGCCACAGTATGACTGTAAAACATATTTCACAAAAACCACAGCGACTTTCCTTATGTTACTGCTTTGCTGTCTAGGTTTCCTTACAAAGGTGCCCTCTGTTTATCAGACAGCATTACTTACTGCCACAAAAACAGCACATTCTGTATGGTGTGGAATTGAGGCAAATATGTGTAAAACTTGATTTAATAAAGATACAGATAGTAGTTATTCTATTACAATTGTAAATATATTTACCAAAGCTGACCCGTTACAGTTTTGTGTGCGTACTGAATGGAAAACCGTACTGTATAGAACACATATCCAAGTACATATTCAGCGGACCTGTCATGCTATAATCTAGGACTCTCTGAATTACGTTATTGTCTGAGTACTTTATGGACAAACAGTACCATTAAACTTTGAAGAATAATATGATTTTGGACTTCGTAAAACGCAAACCACAGAATTGTTTCCATGAAAATGCTTTTTAGGTGATTAGATCCTGTGCCCGGCTGCTTGGTTTGGCAGTGTATTCAAATGCCACATCTAAACCTTTGAGCTTGTTCCAAATAGCCTCCAAACCAAAGTGCAAAAGAATCCCAGATCAATTATCAAACAAGCAATGAGCTGTTTGACAATTTATGCTACAAGCACAATCGTCTCTCTCTTGAACTTAATAGCTTGTATTACTATGCATCTATTTACCGTTATCTATCTATCTATCTATCTATCTATCTATCTATCTATTTATCTATCTAAATTTTATTTATTTTTCTATCATATACCTATGCCACTGTTGCACCCTCAGTAATATGTATAGTTTTGTCACTGTATTTTAGTGGAAAACCAAGTGTTAACTGAATAACCCATTTATAAACCGTCTAAAAGAATGACATGTGAAGATGGCGATTCAATAGCCACAAGCGAATGCTCTCTTTAATTAATTACTCCTAGTAAAGAAATTTCTCTGTATTTTCTCAGGTCCTGCTGTACGATTTAGTGAGTTCGACGTGGCTAATCCAGTACCGCCTCCTGTCATAGGACAGCACACTGTTGAAATTTTGAAGAACAATTTGGGCTACGAGGACGATTACATCACCGAACTAATCAAAGCAAAAGTAATTGCTCAAAATGTGGTTCAGTAATGAAATATTCAAAAGGAACTGCGATTGTCTCAATGTTACCACAAATCAATGGCTGTCGACCAATTGTTTAAGGTGATTTGCCACTTAAAAAAAACAACTCACAGTACACTTTTTTATTTTTTTTTAAGTTTTGCAATCAAGAACCATAATAATTCAAAATAATAAACAGAATACAAGTTTTACTTTTTTTTTTAAGATTTCAGTGTATAACAGACAGTTTTTTGAGATTTTAACCGGTTGGTTTGTAGCTCTTTCTTGGTAACCAATGTACATCTGTTAAATAAATAAAATAAAATAAAGTTTTACCTGAAAACCTTATTTTGAGACAGACATGCCATGTATAGAATGTCTTTTTTTACTTCAGTCATTAGTCAGGAATGCTTGTCATCTTTATAAAGCTACCACAAAAAAAAAACGAAAATGGACCAAATCCCATTTGTAGCCATGATTTATAATGTTTATATTGTTGCAACCACACATCATTTTGTGATTTTTGTTAACTTACATTAGTAAATTGCATCAAAAAATGTTTGTGAAGCTCGACTCATTTTGGCGAAATACATTTCATTTAACTTCTAGGATACATGACAGCTTACTGTTAACATGAATGTTTAATCAATAAAAAATATCATCCAGTGGTAAATATGTGATTGTTTTATGTGTTGTGTTTAAAGAAGGTAACTTCATTATTGTAGTTTATATTGTATTGTATATGTCGCATGATTTGACAACATTACATGCACATGGGAAATCTTTATAACCTCTTCATTGGACAAGAATAAGTGCATAAATAAACATAAAAACACTTTTAGGCAAGCAGAGGATTGCCATTAAGGTCCAGTATAATATGGAACTAAAACATGATTAATATATAAAATGTAATGAGCACAATGCAAAGGACACATGTTCATTATATGTGCTGTTCTATCTATTCTGATTAATTTAACCTTTTTGAGATTATAGACAGCATACAAAATGTAATTCCTACTACTCCTTAATGCCCAGACCCTTCCTAGAAAAAAAATCTATAAATAAAGTAAGGTTTTGCCTCATTCTTGTTAAATTGCAGCTGACTAGGCGCTCAAAATTGTGGTGGGTATGAGTGTCTTATCTGGGCTGGGGGGGGGGTTAAAAATGTCAAGGGGGGTCACTTTTGTTTTAGGAGATGTGGTTGGAGGTGAAGGTAGGGAGCTGGGCTTTACCATGATTTTTATGTTAATCATTAATAGCTAGTGGTGTAACAAAGCAAGCCATTAATAGGAAGAATGCATTTTATTTACATAATTGTATTTATAAATTACGTTTCTGATGTCTCCATACATATTTTGTAACTTTTAGGGCTGTAGAACACTGTGATACTAGGAAAAGTCACAACATTGTATGAAAGAGGGACAGAGGGGTTTGATCCAAAAGAGGGACCCTACTGAGCTTTTTTAAAGACAGAACTTGCATATTACATACAAGCATTGCTAGGGGTGGGCTAAGGGGCCTGAACCTCTAGTGTTTTTCTAGGCAACCTCAGATGCTTCTCTGAGACTGTAGTGTACATCAGTCCTGAGTCTCTGGAGCTGCCCACTGCCTGCTCCTTTTGGGCAGCTCGAGAGACGGAGAGAACAAGCAGCACTGAAGACTGCAGCCTGTGCATGGTTGGGAGTGAGATCTGTGAGATGTGGAGAGCATAGGACTCTAAAGTGAGTGAACCAGTGAGTAAGAGGATGTATGTATATGCATGTATGTGTAAATGTGTGTTATTAGAGCAAGTATGGGTAAGTGGTGTTAGAGAGAGTGTATGTGTAAGTGTATGTTACAGTGAAAGTGTGTGCACATGTGTGTTAGTGTATGGTGTTAGACTGGGTATGTATGTCTAAGTGTATGGTGTTAGAGTGAGTGGACGCATTAGTTTATAGTGTAACAGAACACGTATGTGTACGTTTATGGAGTTAGAGTGAGTGTGTGTTGAGTATGTGTGTTACTGTATGGTGTTAGTATGTGTAAGCGTATGGTGTTTGTGGTGTGCTACTGTACGGTGTTAGGGTGAGCATATGTGTATGTGAGTGTATGATCAATAATAGAAACAGTACACCTAAGGTAATGAAGCATGCAATATACAAATTAGCAAGGTAGAAGTAGGTGGCTACTGTCCTTGTTTATGTCCCTGGGTGGCAACCCACTTAAAAACCTCACTTCATAGACTACAAGGTATTTTGTAACATCACACAATTTCTATGTTGCAAATGCTTGTCAGGGAGGGACGTTATAATCAAAAAGTTACTTCATATATTTGCATCACAGTAACAGATTATGGGACATTCTGTATTTTTTATTTTTCTATATAACATGGAGTATATATATACAATGGAATCATATATTTATTATTTGTTGTGATATAGATTGATAAGCCAGATGTCAAGTTTGGTGATTTATTATAAACAGCTGTATACATTTTTCAGTACACAACTCCTTTTAATTTGTAGAATACACTGTTAAATTGACAGTACAATGCCTGTTTTGGAACACTAAGATCCATTATCTAGTTTTGTTGTGTAAATATTTGCTTTACATTGTGTTGCTATAGCAATTTTCGATGACACCATAAAATTGAGCAATGCCTTAACATTTTATTGACTGTTAAAGGCGAATATAAGTCCAGAGTTAATGACTTAAGTCGTGAATGAATCGCTTTGCACTTAAAGCTAGCAGCAGTCTGCATGGCACCAGCTATAGCCTAATTCATAATTAAAATAGAAACGACAAAGAAAAAGGCCTTTCTAACAAGCCTCTCCAATTAAAGCACTCATACATACACACATGTATTATTTATATTATTTTTATATGTCAGTTTATTTGCTAATTACAAAGTCTGGCATTGCCACTAAGTAAGCTGCTGTGATACCTGATAACCCACAGACCGACCATAATGGGAGAAGCATAAGTATGTGAATTTGTGAATTTTTTCGAATATTTTTCGAAAAAATAAATATATACATATATTTGTGTGTAAAATGGAAGGAGAAATATTAACCTTCTATACACAGGATTTGCATGATTACTTATCCCCATTAGGTTACCTCTCTTCTATTGTTTTGTTAGGGTTTGTCAAGGAGATTATATCATATCAGCAAACTAATTAATATTCTAGTATCCAGTTTTAACATAAAGTGCATTCCCTTAATGACCCTCCTCACCATGTATAGGTTGTTTCTGAATCCATATGACTGTCTTTCGGAACATACTTTTGCAACTTGTGAAATTATTATTCAGGTGTGTTTTTTGTCAGTCAAATAAAAGTGACAAATCTGCATGAAAAATAAATGCAGAGGGCATTTGCAGCAGATGTCAATTAGTGCCAATTTTAATAGGTCTGGTTGTACAGCAAGAAGACATCAAGCCTACATTAACATTTTTTTATTTCTTACAAAAGCACATACTTATCATTCCGCATGCATACATAACAACCAGTGGCGACTCTAGAAACAGTATATAGGGGGGGCACACAAGATACCACAGTCAAACTGGGGGGGCATTCATAATTTCCCCCATTAAATCATACCACTGAGAAAATATATATATATATATTGCCAAGTAATGTGCTATGGAATGATACTTTTGTTATTGGACTAACATAATACTTGATCATTTAACATGGGAAGACTGAAGCCACAATTTAGTACAACTAATCCTTGAAATAAATATTATATAGAGTAAATAACACAATACCTTAAGTTTTCCACTAAATGATTTCAGGGCCTTGAATGTTTTGTCCCCTGAAGTCACTACAACTTCAGGAGGGCATTTTATCTCTGGATAAGTATAAATTAAATAATTCCTACTGTAAGTTAAGTGCCAGGATAACCAAACACACACACCAACACAGGCACTGTCACACCGACACCCAGACACACACCAGGACAGACTCTGCCACAACAACACCTATACACACACACCCCAGGACAGGCTCTGGTACACTGAAAACCAAAAACACACAAACAGCAGGACACAATCTACGTCACTGACATCTACATCAGGATGGATTTTTCACACTGCATTGTTGTTTATACCCCCTTAGTGTTTTTGACCCTTGTGTATGGATGCCCCAGCCAGCATCCTTTTAGTATAGATTAATGTGGTGCCCCTACACCCTTGTATAATCGTCTCCAGTCACCACTATTTGTATTAATGCCCCCAGCAAGCAGGTATAGATCAACACATTAACACACAAACCCAGCTTTGCATGCATAGATCAATTGAAATTCACTTGTGATCTCAGCACTGAAGGTATATATCAAATCAACAGAATCAGACATACAAATCCTGTATTTGCAGGTATACAATAACAATATATAAAACGTAGCATTGCAGGTATAGATCAAATAAATACATGAAAACAGCATTGATGGTATTACCGTATTTGCTCGATTATAAGACGACCCTGATTATAAAACGACACCCCGAAATCTGAATATTTAGGAAAAAAAGAAAAAGCCTGAATATAAGACGACCCTATAGGAAAAAAGTTTCCTATAGTAAATGTAAATTCATGTAAACTATTTTTTTTTAATAAAAGCTATGATTGAGAAAAATATTTTGTTTTTAATTCCTTTTATTTTCCCAGGCTTGTCACTCTGCCCCATAAATGCTTAAACCTCTATATGCCACTGGGCCCCATGATATGCCTTTTAACCCTTTAAATGCCACTGGGCCCAATAATATGCCTTTTAACCCTCTATGTGCCACTCTGCCTCCAGACATGCTTTATACCCCTATA